>JANAVB010034713.1:0-64860 GCA_029216955.1 Iris pallida | reverse complement strand
TGAACACCAACGGCAGGCGGAAAACTACAAAATTTGGCTATTCCACAGTGGAAGTGGGATAATATCTGTATGGACTTCATGGTCGGCTTGCCAAGAACTCAGAAGGAGAACGATTCGATTTGGTTATCGTGGATAGATTACCAAGTCGGTTCATTTCATTCCAATAAAATTTACATGGGGCGTAGAACGGTTGGCTCAGATCTACATAAATAAAATTGTCCGATTACATGGGGTGCCAACTTCTATAGTGTCGAAAAGAAACGGACGATTCTTATCGCAATTTTGGATAAGTCTGCACTCAGTATTAGGCAAAAAGTTGAATTTTGGTACGGCATACCATCCGCAGACTGATGGTCAGACAGAGAGAGTAAATCAGATTCTTGAAGATGTTGAGATTGTGCGTGCTCGATTCGAAAACAAATTGGGATGCACATCTCGCATTGGCAGAATTTGCCTATAACAACAGTTATCAGGCAAGTATCCAAATGGTCCCGTATGAAGCCTTATATAGATGGAAATGTCGATCACCGATATGCTGGGATAAAGTCGACGAACGACAAGTGCTCGGTCTAGAACTTGTGGAACAGGCCGCCGAGAGGGTCCGCTTAATTCGGGAAAGGCTTAGAGTTTGTCACCTCCATTTTTCATTATACGTATTTTCAGTATACGTGTACGAAATTCTGACCCGTAGTTAGAATTGTCTTGCTTAGCTTGATCCTGGTTTAATCTTGCCTTGGTTTATTTTGGGTTCATCTGGTTCGGCTTGGCTTGGCTTGTATTTGGTTGGGCTCAGTTTGTTAGGACTTAGCCCAACATGCTAACCCCCTATTTATAAGCCACCAACCCCTTTCTCTTTCCTCATTCACTTCTTCATTTACTTCTTCTTCCTCCATTAACTCTCTCCACCTGAAGAGCTTAGGCAAGTGCAACTTGCTTCATGGAGAAACTCAATTTTTGTTGTTCTATTGTCTTTCTCACTAGATTCTAAGACACTTTAGTACTTAGCATTTTTAATTTCCATGGTTCATTTCATGTAGATCTAAATTATTGTATTTTCAGATTTCTTGGATTTTGATCTATCAAACCTTGTTATTTTTAAGTTTTGATTGTTCCATGTTGTAGAGAATTTCGTTCTACCCTATTTTGACCTATTGAAGTCCAGATTTTGACTTTAAATGAAGGATTAATGGAGCTTGGAAGGTATGGCTTCCATGGTTCTTTTTCTCTGATCTTGGAGAGAAGAACAGCCTTATGCGGCAACCCCATACGGCCAGCCTTATGCGGCAACCCCATACGGCCAGCCTTATGCGGCAACCCCATGCGGCCAGCCTTATGCGACAGCCTTATGCGGCAACCTTATGCGGCAGCCTTATGCGACAACCCCATGCGGCCAGCCTTATACGGCAACCCCATGCGTCCAGCCTTATGCGGCACCCTCATGCGGCAGCCTTATGCGGCCAGCCTTATGCGGCACCCTCATGCGGTACCTCATACGGCCAGCCTTATGTGGCAACCCTCATCCGGCCAGCCTTATGCGGCACCCTCATGCGGCCAGCCTTTTGCGGCAACCCTCATGGCAGGGTTATGTGTTGGACGTGGCATGTTTTCAATATTGACATGACTTTTACAGGAATCTGACATGATAATGTAGGAACAGAACACGATAGTGATCCGTCATGGTGCACTCTTGACAAATAATATGACATGATAGTGGCCCGTCGTGGCGCACCCTTGATAAGTAAACCTAGCATGACATACCTCGATATGCTGTGTGACGGCTAGTATGACATGACAAGAATGAATGACCTGGACACCGTGGGCAATTATGTTTGTACAAATAAACCAGTATTATCTTGCATCATGTCTAGGACAGAAACCCTGAGTACCATGGTCAGGGGTACCTACTGAAATTGACTAAGGCTAATAACTAGAATAATCCAGTAGTCATGAAAAGATTTTCCAGCTACAGACAATCCTGTTATCTGGGCGTCCCATTATGGGATTTGTAGCCTGCCGTCGAGTAGGGCACATTTCCAGCACACTGTCATGTGTTGCACCCTTCAAGCTACTTAAGGGTACATGCATTTCCTGCACGATGTACCTGTAGAAGCATGGAATTTTATAACCAGAAAACCCATGCGCCAGACACTACATGCGCCAGAACTCGGACAGAACACTTCACAGCAAAGTCAGTAAGTATAGACATTTGAAGGACTTTTTATACAAAAGTCTATTACATGTCTAGAAAAGGTTGTACAAAGGAAAATTTCTACAAAGGAAAGATCCTAAGTCTACAACCAGCGGCCACCATGCGCCTCAAGATAGGTACAGCAGTCACCATGCGCCGCCAGTTAGGCACAGCAGATACCATACGCCTCCAACCAGGTGCATCCCACCATCTCTTCAGCAGCTCAGTTATGTGCATCCCTTCAGCAGCCCAGTTATGTGCTCTCTTCCAGCCAGGCTCACCTGGTCGAGCAGGATGAGGGTGGCAATTAACACCCCCATCCAGAGAAAGAGCCTCCAAAGCCAAAGGAAGACGGTCAGGGCACCGCCATTCCGATCTACGGCCCTTCCAGAACAACGGAGACGAGGCCCGAGCATCCCTATCATTGGATGCAACAGGCACCTTCCGCCTGCCTCAGAGGCCCTCGACTCCGTCTTTTGGATGTAACAGTCACCTTCAAGTGCATCAACGACGACATGGCGTCTCATCTTCACCCTCGGGAACACTTCGTCAACAGAATGCACCCGAGAACCCAAGATCATAATTGGAAGTACGTGAGAGAGCGAGAAGCAAACCTTCTCTCCATGCCACTATTTATAGGCCGGGCAGAACAAACCCACGCGCCAAGTGGATGGCTCTCCGAATTCCGTACAATGAACTCACATTAAATGGATGAACCGGACGCCTCGACTTCAGCCAAACGGCTATTTAAAAGCACTCGAGAAGCGAAACAGCTGCATCATCAAAGACGTGTCGGATGCGCCGGCTGGACAGCGCATCACACCCCTTCAAACACCAAGCGCCTCCCCACAGATATGCCCTCTACCGAGCGTATCACAGAGGATGCGCCCCCATACGTCCCCATACGCCTAGTGGAACGTCAACCAACGCGTCCACTCAGCTGTCAATCGAATGTCACCAACATTAAATGCTGAACTGACAGAGTTGGCAGCACGCCTCCCCAAGCCTGAACGGTTGAGCGCTTTTACAGAAAATGAAGCATCTACAACGTCAGCATCATCATGACTTTACCCCGACGGCTACTGCCACGTGGCCACCCAACCATCCGCATGCGCCTCAAAAGCCATGCGCCTCAGGCCCTTCACTGATCCCTAAAGACAGAAGAAGAGTCTCCAATTGAAGCTTTGTATGTGCCTCAAAAGCCATGCGCCCCAGACTGATCTCTGATCCCGAAAGACGGAAGGGAAGTCGCTCGCATGCGCCTCAAAAGCCATGCGCCCAGAACGGTTCTTGACTCCTAAAGGTCACGAGCCAGAATCTCATCATGCGCCCAATCCAAGGCGCATCCCACCAAATCATCCCTCCATCAGATTCGAGATCTCCGAGCCATGAGTCGACGACACGTGTCCTTTGACTCAACTCATCCAAGATTTCAGTAACAGAAAGATCTTCTCCTTTGCTACGTGTCGGCTCACAACAGCAGTATGAAGAATTCAATCCCTCGAGTAGGGCGCATCATCCATGTGTCTCCATCAACAATCTCTACGTGGCATCCCCACGCACCGGTGCATCCTACATATACGCGCATGAGCAGCCAACCTGCCCAGCTATAAATAGAGGGACCATTTCCTTCTTACCTACCTACACAGGGACAACGCACAGAATCCACAGCGAACATACAGAGAATTACCAGAGAGAGAGAGACAGACACTCAACGTCTTCCTCCTCTCAGCAAGCTCAAGCACCCAGAGCAATCCAAACCTTCAGAGAACCGATAACCGTCGTCAACCCGTCAACGGAGTCAACGCATTACCACTCGCTCCATTGGCACTAAGGACCCAGATTAAACAAAAGTGTACTCCTAGGACTACATCTAAGTCCTATATTGTAACACTGTTCTGTTTGTGTTAAAGTTTTCAATCAAACAATTTTAATGGCAAACAAGCTGGCGACTCTGCTGGAGACCTCTTTCTCCTCTTCCGAGAAAGTCGTGTCACAGGCCGACGACGTGAAGGTGGGCTCCTCCCACAAGATGCTGGCCGTGCGCCTCAATCAACAGGCGTACGAGGAGTTCATTTCTGAAGGAAGTACGAGTCCTTCGAAGCGGCTGCCGAAGCCGAAGAAGACCTGTCGTGTCTGGGTGCGCAAGGTCGACGCCTCGGGCACCACCACTGAAGGGAATGCGCCAATCCAGCCATCCCTTCCTGCTGACGTTCTCAGCAACCAAGGTGCGCCTGCTGATGCAGCGCATCTCTCAGGGAAGCGTGCGGCTGACCACGTTCCCCAGCCGTCTCCCTCTCAGGCGAGGAAGATGCGTCGACGGAGCAGGGGCGCAGCCAATGCCCCACGCATCACCTCTGATGTGCCACAAAAAATCTCTGTCTTTGACAGATTCACTCGCTGTAATGGCGAGGAGAATTTGGATGCTGAGTACTATGCGCCCCAACGGGCTAGTACAAAGAAATCCAAGGCGGCACGGGCCATACGCCACAAACGTGCTATGCCAGCAGCAGGCCAGAGGCACGCACTCACAATCATGCACGCTGCCGATGGCAAGCTGTACAAGGTCGAATCAGGTGCCTCTGTACCAAAAATGAGTCAACCTTCAAAGTCCTCATCTCACTTGGGCGCATCTACTGCGTGCACAACCAAGTCGAGTGAGGCAAATTCAGTGGTCTTGAACTCCCGTACCTCCTCTGGTTGTGCGTTTGAGGTCCGTTCAAGTCACTTCAAATGTTGTGGTTCCTCCACTACTGATCGTGATGCCTGCTTGGTATTAGATCAGGGGGCGCGACACTCACCTGACCACCCTGGCGTTTGGCCTTGCCATGCACCTGAAAGGGGTGTGAAGGTAGCACTCTCCTCCAACTACCTGCGTAACGTGATAACTCACAAGCGTCGGTCAGGAGAGTCGACCAACAGGCACGATGCGCCTCTCACGGGGCATACTTGTGCGGTGGTCACCATCAACTGCTGTTGCAAGGCAGCAGTACCACCAAGGCAGTCAGTCTTCCAGCGGCTGCAATCATCGACACCCCTCTGACATCACCTCGGGATGAAGGTGTCAACAGAAAAGGAGCCTGTAGTGCCCCGTCCCTACATCGTGCCCCGTACTCGGTCCACGGGTACGCGAGAAAGGAACACTGTCGCTATCGATTCGGTCGGGACCGATAGGTCGGGATCGGCCGAGTCGATCGAACGGGAACGGTTGAATTAAGACCCATTCCTCGTTATGGAATGTCTTCTTCGGAACCAAGTCCCATATTCAGCGGGCTGCGCCTTGAGGATTGACTCTGCGGCTGAGTTGGGAGAGACCTCCCGTTGCTCTGCTTTTCACGTCGCTTGCGTTGGTTTTGGCTTTGTTTTCTGAATGCGCTTTCGTGAATGTTTTCGATGGTTTTCATGGCTTGCATTTCGAACTCGCATTTCCTATCGAACTCCTTGAATAATGCAGTGTTCTAATCGGTTGCTTGTGCGATTTCAGGTGATCGCGTAGGCGACGTCTAGCGCAACCAGCAAGTTCTCTCGCCGAAGTAAACTCAAGGTGAGTGGCTGACCCTTCTCTTCTCGACCCCTTCTTAAGTAAATCGATAGTGTTGTTGTGGAGGAAAGATTGAATACAGAGGCACGGGCACGGTAAAATGGTCAAGATTTTAAAATGAAAGTAGGCAATACCTTAACAACTGAATAATGTCTTAACTCGGTCATTGGACAACTTGTCGACAAGGGAGAGTTTCCTCGAGCGACAACCCGCGGCCACGGGACCGACTCGACCTAGGAGGAAACACGGTATAGCTGTGCTGGATAATAACACGGGTTAAGCGGGGACTTGCAGCGGGGCTCGCTACTTGCGCTGCAAGGGCCCCGGTTAACAAAAGCTATAGTCCAGGATGGCTTGTCATGCCAGTGGCCAATCACACGAAATATTGCACTTGGTATGTAAATGATAACAATTGACAGGGGAAAACATGGTAAGTTTCATAAGGCGCGGCGCGGCCCACCGTGGGTAAGTTCCAACGTGAATTACATTATGCTTGTCATTTCTCGCTTGAAATTTATTAGGATGGTTAGAAACATTCATGAACTAAGTCATATAAACTCATTCAACCAAATGAGAGCTTGGAACTTAACTTGCCACGCACCAGTACAAAGTGTAATGTACTGATCCTCGCTCTCCATGCAGGTACCCCGAACCACGAAGGGCGTGCCACCTAAAATCCTAAGGCGGCGTGGACACTTTTGAAGCCTCGTCCGTGCAAAGGCTTGTTCTGGATTCCTTTTGAAGAAGATCCGCACTCAGTCCAAAAGAAGATGCGGCTCGACTCGCCTCGATCGCAGTGGAAATGTGTAATAGTTTTTGCTTGTATAAAAGTGTAATGTATGGAACGACTATCTCATCGGCGTTCATTTGTAATCGAGCCTTGTTGTAGCCCGTGCGGCGAATGAATGTAATGGAGTCAATGTAAATGATGTTTTATTATCAATAAAAAAGTTTACTTCTATTTCAAATGGGTCATTCAATTTCTCTGCGTACCCTAACTTGATGTGTGTTTCGGATAACCTTTGACTATGCCTTGTGCGATCGCAACTTAGGTTCTTACGCATCACGCCCGGGGGACGACTATCGATTCTACGGATCGGAGCGTGACATAATGGTATCAGAGCACGGCTTTACATCCTTTGACCTCGCATCAATGGATATGTTGTTCCATATAATGAGTCCGTAATATTTTGTGATGATTTGTTTCCTTCGTATCGCAGAAGTGACAGAACCTACGGGCGAGCAAGAACAGAGTGCTTCAAGCGGCTCTATAGTTCGCATCGTCGGCGGGCCGGACCTTCTAAGATACCTCGAAAAAGGATGCTGCGCATGAGGAGGCGCAGTGAAACCAGTCCGAGAACCGCATCAACAAGTATAGGAACGACAGGCCCAGTTCGAAGCTCGCTTCGAAGCTCGCTTGATGCACTGCCAAACTTCAGCAAAAGCAGCTAGATCCCGCGGCAGATCGTCCAGACAATGGCGGCCAACGGAATTCGCAACTGCACCTACCATCACCGCACCTGCTACCACCGGGCCGACGATCCAACCCATTTTAGTCGACACTGGAGCCCGAGCGTCAACCAGCGACACTGAAAAGTACAACTTTGAAGTGTCAGAATTCAAGAAAGCGTGCCGCACTTCCTTCAGCGGCACCGAGGGTCCTTCCATAGCGATCGACTGGTTGGAAGAGTTGGAAGATCACTTCGAGCTTCTCGGCATTGAAGAGTCGAAGCAAGTCGCCTGCGCACAACTTCAACTACGGTAACGCGCACGACTGGTGGGCCGTGCGCAAGCGGGCGATCCGACCGGACAACACCACCGTGCCGATCCCTTGGGCCACGTTCCGTAAAGCTTTCGAAGTCTAGTACCTTCCGTCAGCCGTTCTTCAAGCGAAGGAGAATGAATTCATGCAGTTGAAGCAAGGGAGCAGGACAGTGGAACAGTACGCCGCAGAATTCAATAAGTTGTCTAAGTTTGCTGGCCAGTTTCTGCCTACTGAAGAGTGTCGTGTGCGACGGTTCGAAGTGGGTCTGCGACACTCTATCGGTACGCATGTCGGCGTCCCAGAGTACAAGACCATGGGCAAGGCTCTGAACCACGCTCTCCGCCTTGAGAGCGTGCATCCTTCCAGCGCTGACGACGTTGTGCGCCACACCAATCACAAACGTGCTAGCTATACGGAAGAAACAACTATGCTTCAAAGCGTCCAAATAATGGCAGCAACAGAGGGCGAACCCCTCCGATTCCTTGCAGCAAATGTCATAACCTCGGCCACCATCCCAATGATTGTCGTGTTCACGAAGGTGGATGTTTCTTTTGCGGACAAAGGGCACCAATTTCGAGATTGCCCGTTCGGAAACCAAATCATCCTAACGCACCCCAACAACACCGTCAAGAAAATCGAGGACAGGCCCCGACCCCCTCAGCCCACTCAACCCGACAACCAAACCCGACGCCCTAATGCACAGGGGCGTGTCTTTGCCATGACTCGAGACGAGGCGTATACTTCCGACACTGTTGTAACAGGTATATTAAATTTCAATAATGTACCTGCTCGTGTGTTATTTGATTCAGGCGCCTCGTATAGTTTTTATCGGCGGACTTTACCGCCGAGCAGAAATTCCATATAATATCACTTGATCTCGACCTTAGCGTAAGCACGCCTTCGGGCACACCAATTCTCACAAACTTAGCTGGCGCCGGCGGGATTATCTGTATCGGCGGTCAGAAGATCGGTCTAGATGTGATAGTTCTAGATATGAAGGACTTTGACATCATTCTGGGAATGGATTGGCTCGGGCCGTGCAACGCAACCATAGACTGCACTGAAAAGAGGGTCACATTCCGCATGCCTGGAGTACCTGAATTCTGCTACTCGTGTGGTGAGGCGTCGCCGACCTGCATAGTGATCTCCGCAATATCGGCTCGACGGATGCTGCATTCCGGGTGCGAAGGCTATCTAGCTTCCGTTCGAGACATACGACAGGATGGTGCAAACGCGGGTCAGACCGACGTTGTGGCAGAATTCCCAGACGTGTTCCCGGACGAGCTACCCGGCATGCCGCCCGATCGAGAAATAGAGTTCACCATCGACACATTCCCCGACACCCGTCCGATCTCGAAGGCTCCGTACAGAATGGCTCCTGCAGAATTGAAAGAATTGAAGGCACAACTTCAGGAATTGCTCGACAGAGGGTTTATCCGTCCGAGTGTCTCGCCGTGGGGTGCGCCCGTGCTATTCGTAAAGAAGAAGGATGGATCGATGCGACTCTGCATTGACTATCGGGAATTGAATAAAGCCACCGTCCGAAACAAATACCCCCTGCCTCGTATCGACGACTTGTTCGACCAACTCCAAGGTGCAACCATGTTTTCGAAGATTGATCTGCGATCGGGTTATCACCAACTCAAAGTCAAGCCAGAGGACGTGCCGAAGTCTGCCTTCCGCACTCGCTATGGCCACTACGAGTTCTTGGTAATGCCGTTCGGTCTGACAAACGCCCCTGCCGTCTTCATAGATCTAATGAATCGGGTGTTCCGTCCGTTCGTTGACAAGTTCGTAGTAGTCTTCATCGACGACATCCTCGTCTACTCGAAGGATCGAGCGCAACATGCAGAGCATCTGCGGACGGTACTCCAACCCTTCGAGAGAATCAGTTGTATGCGAAGATGAGCAAGTGTGAGTTCTGGTTGGATAGCGTCTCATTCCTTGGGCACATCATCTCCGTCGCGGGCATCGCAGTCGATCCGAAGAAAGTCGAGGTAGTTGCTGATTGGAAACGGCCCGCATCAGTTAGCAAAATTCGAAGCTTCCTAGGCTTGGCGGGATACTACCGACGCTTCGTGAAGGACTTCGCGAAGATCGCATCGCCGTTGACTCGCCTCACCCAGAAAGGAGTCGCGTTCAAGTGGTCAGACGACTGTGAAGCTTCCTTCCAGGAGCTCAAACAACAGCTCGTTTCGGCCCCGATACTTGCTCTTCCTGAAGGGACGGAGGGATTTCAAATCTTCAGCGATGCTTCTGGCCAGGGCTTGGGGTGTGCGCTCATGCAGCGGGATAAGGTGATATCTTTTGCTTCCCGGCAGTTGAAGCTGCACGAGAAGAACTACCCCACCCACGACCTAGAATTAGCGGCGATTGTGTTTGCGTTAAAGCTGTGGCGTCACTATCTCTATGGCGTGGCGTGCAGGATTTATACGGACCACAAAAGCCTCAAGTATCTCTTCACCCAGAAAGAACTGAATTTGCGGCAGAGGCGATGGCTCGAACTAATCAAAGACTATGACTTATCGATCGACTACACACCGGGTAAGGGAAATGTGGTAGCGGATGCGCTGAGCCGAAAGTACTTAGCTTCATTATGCATCAACGATCGACTGCTGCGTGACTTGGAAGGAATGGGCATCGAGCTTCGAGTTCGTTTCAGATACGTGAAACTGGCGCAACTGCGGGTGGAACCGAGCCTACTGGAGAGGATCAAGTCTGCACAGAAGGACCCCCAACCTGGAGAAGATGCGAAAGCTGATATCGACAGGAAAAGCGTCTGACTTTGCAGAGGACGAGTCGGGAGTGTTGCGCGTGAAGGGACGGCTATGCGTACCGGATGATTCAGAACTTAGAAAGGAGATAATGTCGGAGGCGCACTATGCCAAATATTCCTTGCATCCTGGCAGCACCAAGATGTATAAGGACCTCCGCGTTGTCTTTTGGTGGCACGGCATGAAGAGGGACGTAGCGCTCTTTGTGTCAAAATGTATGGCCTGTCAGCAAGTCAAAGCCGAGCACCAACGATCGGGCGGGAAGATGCAGAACCTCGCCATTCCAGAGTGGAAATGGGATCACATCACTATGGACTTCGTTGTTGGCTTGCCGAGGATATCGCGGGAAAACGACGCCGTCTGGGTCATTGTCGATCGACTAACCAAGTCAGCGCACTTCATCGCCATTAAAGTTACTTGGAGCGTCGACCGCCTTGCTCAGATATACCTTGATGAAATAGTTCGGCTGTACGGGGTCCCAGTTTCTATCGTCTCGGATCGGGATGGACGGTTCGTAGCGCGCTTCTGGAGTAGTCACATTCAGCACTGGGGACCAAGTTGAAGTTCAGCTCAGCTTATCATCCTCAGACTGACGGCCAAACAGAGCGGGTGAACCAAATTCTCGAAGACATGTTGCGACTCTGTGCGATTGACTTGAAGTCAAGTTGGGACGTCCATCTACCTCTGGCCGAGTTTGTATACAACAACAGCTATCAGTCCAGCATCCAAATGGCACCGTATGAAGCTTTGTACGGCCGGAAGTGTAGATCGCCCATTTGCGGGATGAAGTCGGGGAACGGCAGATACTTGGTCCGGAGCTGGTAGAGCAGACTGTGCAGAAGGTCAAGTTGATACGAGAAAGATTGAAGATAGCATAAAGCCGACAGAAAAGCTATGTCGACACACACCGACGCCCCCTCGAGTTCTCGGAAGGCGACCATGTATTCCTGAAGGTGATGCCTATGCGTGGAGTTTCCCGGTTCGGTGCGAAAGGAAAGTTGAGCCCAGGATTTGTTGGCCCGTTCGAAATATTGAAGCGAGTCGCCCCGATAGCTTACCAAATTGCCTTGCCGCCTGCATTATCAAAGGTACATGACGTCTTCCACGTCTCGCAATTACGGAAGTACGTGCACGATCCGGGGCATGTGGTAGATTTGGATAAGCTGGACCTGAAGGCGGACTTATCATATGTCGAAGAGCCGGTGCAAATCTTGGAGCACAAGGACAAACTTCTTCGCAACCGTGCTATTCCTCTAGTCCGCGTCCTCCGGAGAAACCATTCGGTCGAGGAGTCGACTTGGGAGCTTGAGTCTGAAATGAAGGAGAAGTTCCCAAGTTCCCTTCATTGTTCTCGTAGAGGTAGGTTCTATTCTTAAGTTTCGAGGACAAAACTTTTTCTTAGTTGGTTATGGTGTAGTGCCCCGTCCCTACATCGTGCCCCGTACTCGGTCTACGGGGTGCGCGAGAAAGGAACACTGTCGCTATCGATTCGGTCGGGACCGATAGGTCGGGATCGGCCGAGTCGATCGAACGGGAACGGTTGAATTAAGACCCATTCCTCGTTATGGAATGTCTTCTTCGGAACCAAGTCCCATATTCAGCGGGCTGCGCCTCGAGGATTGACTCTGCGGCTGAGTCGGGAGAGACCTTCCGTTGCTCTGCTTTTCACGCCGCTTGCGTTGGTTTTGGCTTTGTTTTCTGAATGCGCTTTCGTGAATGTTTTCGATGGTTTTCATGGCTTGCATTTCGAACTCGCATTTCCTATCGAACTCCTTAAATAATGCAGTATTCTAATCTGTTGCTTGTACGATTTCAGGTGATCGCGTAGGCGACGTCTAGCGCAACCAGCAAGTTCTCTCGCCAAAGTAAACTCAAGGTGAGTGGCTGACCCTTCTCTTCTCGACCCCTTGTTAAGTAAATCGATAGTGTTATTGTGGAGGAAAGATTGAATGCAGAGGCACGGGCATGGTAAAATGGTCAAGATTTCAAAATGAAAGTAGGTAATACCTTAACAACAGAATAATGTCTTAACTCGGTCATTGGAAAACTTGTCGACAAGGGAGAGTTTCTTCGAGCGACAACCCGCGGCCACGGGACCGAATCGGCCTAGGAGGAAACACGGTATAGCTGTGCTGGATGATAACACGGGTTAAGCGGGGACTTGCAGCGGGGCTCGCTACTTGCGCTGCAAGGGCCCGGTTAACAAAAGCTATAGTCCAGGATGGCTTGTCATGCCAGTGGCCAATCACACGAAATATTGCACTTGGTATGTAAATGATAACAATTGACAGGGAAGAACATGGTAAGTTTCATAAGGCGCGGCGCGGCCCGCCGTGGGTAAGTTCCAACGTGAATTACATTATGCTTGTCATTTCTCGCTTGAAATTTATTATGATGGTTAAACATTCATGAACTAAGTCATATAAACTCATTCAACCAAATGAGAGCTTGGAACTTAACTTGCCACGCACCAGTACAAAGTGTAATGTACTGATCCTTGCTCTCCATGCAGGTACCCCGAACCACGAAGGGCGTGCCACCTAAAATCCCAAGGCGGCGTGGACACTTTTGAAGCCTCGTCCATGCAAAGGCTTGTTCTGGATTCCTTTTGAAGAAGACCCGCACTCAGTCCAAAAGAAGATGGCGGCTCGACTCACCTCGATCGCAGGTGGAAATGTGTAATAGTTTTGCTTGTATAAAAGGGTGTAATGTATGGAACGACTATCTCATCGGCATTCATTTTGTAAGTCGAGTCTTGTTGTAGCCCGCGCGGCGAATGAATGTAATGGAGTCAATGTAAATGATGTTTTATTATCAATGAAAAAGTTTACTTCTATTTCAAATGTGTCATTCAATTTCTCTGCGTACCCTAACTTGATGTTGTGTTTCGGATAACCTTATGACTATGCCTTATGCGATCGCAACTTAGGTTCGCACGGCATCACGCCCGGGGGACGACTATCGATTCTACGGAATCGGGGCGTGACAGAGCCAAGGGTTGCTTCATGCAACGTAATCTCCAACTCCTCGTCAGTCCGGAAGACGACTGGCAATTCCTCGTCTTCATCCAAAAGCCAGCCAAGGAAAACCAAAGCAGCTGTCTCGACCTCTGGAATGTTCGAAGGCACTCGGTCGAAGAAGAAGTTCTTGGAGGAAGATGGAGGTAGTCAGACCCTTGTTGAGCCTCCTTCCGAAGACGAAGATGTCCAAAGCACAGCTACGGCGGATCTTCGTCCTCAAGGCGAAGTCAGCCTCCCAGAAGCCCCTCAAAACGAGGATGTCCCCCAGGACACGGCTGGGGGTAGAGACGAAGAGGCCCTTCAAGACGGAGCTGAGGGCAATCTGGCCCTTGCAGATGCGTCCGTCGAGAATGACCTCCAGAATGTGGCTGGGGGTGGCCAAGGTGGAACACCAGGAGAGGTGACTCCCCTACATGAAAGTGAGGCCGAGAGCGAAGCCTCAACCAATTCATCCACTCCCGGCCGTGTCATGACAGTATACATGACTGGGGGTGATTCCGAGTCTGATGCGCCATCACAGGACATTGTCCAGCGCATAGACTCATTAGAGGGAGGACTCAAAACCCTCTCTGCCTCTATGCAAGCACTGACTCAAGCAGTGTTTGATATACGGTCGGCCTTGACCAGAACACCTTCAACCGGTCCCGACCCAGGAGCCAATGGGGAGTCGAGTGTACCCCTTCAACGGGCACCCTCAGATACAGAAGCACCCCGGACATCGGAGCCCTCAAACGCTCCACTCCAGATAGTACCACCTCTCCGACTCCTAGCTCTACGAGGATGTGGTCGAAATGATCAAGGACTTGTGGGAGCGCTTCGAGTCCAAAAACAGGCAAGAGGAGCGCCAGAAGATGGGCATTCCCCAGCCTTATCTCCTCGAGTGGAACAAGGTAGTTTATCCTCCAAAATATAAACCATAAACACTCACGCTGTACGACGGAAAGGACTCTCTGCGTCGGTACCTGACATATTTCCAGTCACAGACGGGGCATCTTCCAAAGGAGAACGCGCTCCTCACCAGCATCTTTGTTGGGGCTCTAAAAGGGGTGGCGTATGACTGGTACTGCAGCCTCCCCGACAATTCTATATCGTCCTTCGACGACTTGACGCGCCTCTTCCTCGATCGCTTTTACGACGGCGGGAAGGACATGACGATGGCATCTCTCATAGAGATACGCCAGAAGGAGAAAGAAACGGTTCGGGTGTTCATCGAACGCTTCCGACAGGCCTGCTTCAGGCTACCTCCAGGCATGCCAGAACATGCGCTCCTCTCCTCTTGCAGCATGAACATGCTGCCTGCAATAAAGCTCTGGCTCAACTCTACTCTCCCTCCCGACTGGAGCTCCCTGATCATCGAAGCTGAAGCCGCAGAAAAGAAGGCGGCCAATGCACGTCTTCTGGGTGTCAGCTTCCCCGCCTTTGATGATAAGGGAAAAAGGTCTGCAGCCAACAACTCCGGACGAGAAGCAAAGGGGAAACATGCATTGACTGTTAATGCCTCGAAAGGCGCATCTGTGCCTACTCAGAAGCCTCCACTGGCACCGAGACCCAAGAAGGTGTATTCATTCAATGACGAAGACACCCTACAACTCTTCGAAATACTGAAGCAGGGTGACAAGATCAAGCTCCGGACCCAAAGCGGCCCGATGAAGTCGGAAAAGTGGACAACCCGAGGTACTGTCACTACCATCGGTTTGTTGGACACCCGACCAAGGACTGCTACGTCCTCAAGAATTACATCCAGCGCATGATCAATGCCGATGTAATCTCCGTCGACTATGAAGAGAAGACGGTGTCAGCCAATGTGGTGTCACTTCAGTTCGGCACCTTGCCGCCGACCACCACACAAGATGGCGTCGTCCCCATCCCTAAGGCGACAATGGAGGTGGTGAACTTGCCACCTACCCGTGACAATACGATTGGACTCATCCCACTCACCACATCTCGAGGAGAGGTCCTCTGGGTTCACCCCGACCTCGTCTCCGAGGTGACTCAACCAGAGGTACGCTCTACCTCTAAATCAAAAGGCAGGAAGATCAAGTCTTGCCGTACGGTCTCTTCTTCAACGGAAGAGGCACTTCCAGTGCAGACGCGTGCACAACAGAACGCCTAGCCCGGCGAAGCTGCCGCCGAGGTGGTGCCGTCTGGCACCATCCCTGAGGAGGACCCGTCTAAACCCTCAGCAGCCAATAAGCAGAAGCAGATGGAGGCTCGTTTCGACAGACCTCTACGGAAGGAGAATGCTTCGGGGCTAGCCAAGCCCCACAACTTTGACATACTGGCACAACTGGCCAGTACTCCTGCACGCTTGTCTTTGTTTGAGCTCCTGCGTCTTTCCAAAGACTTCCGAGAAGCTCTCTGCGAAGCTCTGAAGGACGCTGAATCCTTTCTCAGTCAGGTCAAGCAGCCTGAAGACCTCCCAACTACTTGTGCGCACTGTCATTGTGCGGATGAAGTTATCCCAAACATAACTTTCATCCGACAAGACATGCTGCTCAAGCACCACCGACATAACCGACCGATGTATTACACAGGGTACCTCGGTTCAGTCAAGGTGAGTCGGATTCAGATCGATCCGGGGTCTTCCCTCAGCATCATCCCGAAGGCGCTGCTATCAAAACTGGGGATCCCAATGTACCGACTGGCGCCCTCCAACACAACCATCAGTGGCTTCAACGCTTGCAAAAGCGAGCCAGGGCAAGATCCGACTGAAGTGTCACATCGGCAACCTCGAAATTGAGTTGACCTGTTATGTGGTGGATGCCGAGGTCAACTACAACATCCTGCTCGGCCGACCATGGCTACATGAGTACATGGTGGTGCCTTCCACGCTCCACCAATACGTGAAATATGTATCCACCAACGGCGTCATCCGGACGGAGTTCGCAGACATCGATCCTTTCAAAGGGATTGAAGCCTACTTCACCGATTCCGACTTATACAAGCCACTTGACGAGGAGGAAGCCAACGATGCTGATGATGAGGCAGAGACGACAACTGAGCCGGACAAGGAGCCTGAGATGACTCCAGACGCCCTTTGAAGATCCGACTGAAGGGCAAACCACCCCAGAAGGTGCCTCCAATGAGCATCAAACTATCAGGAAAAGCACCGACTCCTGAGGCTCCCCTGAAGATACGCCTCAAGGGAAAGCCGCTTCAACTCACAGGAGGCGCAGTTGAGGCACCTCTGAAGGTGAGTCTTAAGGGCAAGCCCCCGCAGTCATCCAAGACGTCAGAGAGGGCTCACATAACCCTCTCAGACCCAAAGTCAAAGCTGTGGTGGATTCTCCTGATCGACCCCAGTGCTTACAGATGAGGAGCTTGGCGAATATATCTCTGCTGATGTAGATGCACCCTTTAGACAATAATCCCACGGGATAAGATCTCGTATTTTATCAATAATAGAGTGTCTTTTAATTATTCTTGTCTTCCGCACTGGAATGCCATGTATACATTAGATAACGCTCTACGGTCGTTGCAAACACAAATAACGACCGTCCATCATGTAAATCGAGTAGTCCCGTCTCAAGGAGTCTGTTTCATAGCCCCTCCACGAAGCCGAGACGAAGGATCCATCATTTTGGGCAAAGTCGAGCGTCATCAAGACCTCCCGCCACTCGAGCCAGAACCTGATACGGCAGATACAAGTCTATCGGTACACGGATACGGCAAAGCACATCATCCAAAAGATGGGCTACGACCTAAAAAGCAACAAAGGCCTAAACTACGGCAAGGGTCGACGTCTCCCTCTCCGGCTTCTGACACCTAAGGAAAGCGCAGGACTACTACAACAAAACTCGACGGGGGTAGGCTATGTCACGCCGCCATCAACTCCAGAGAGTTCAGACGCAGAGGACGTAGAACATTCCCACTCGTCCGAAGCATCGACTTGGGATTCCGATACTAGTATCGGATCAGTCTTCAGGAAAGTGCTGTCAGCTAACATGACATCAGCACAACCTCAAAAAGGTGAAGGCGAAGACCAAGCCGGAACCCTTCGAAGAAGAACCCTGGGCTCAACGCCTAGGAGAACAATAGGAGTCTCGTTTTGAGTTACGTGAACCTCCCACCGAAGAAAGTCGAGCAGATCGACCTTGGGACGGATCTTCTTCCAAACCCATTTCATCAGCAAAAGCCTAGAAGGAGAAGACCGAGAGTCTCTAATCCAGCTGGCTAAAGAGTATATCGACGTCTTTGCCTGGAGCTACGAAGATATGCCGGGACTCGATCCACAGATCGCAATGCATAGGTTGAACATCTTACCTGATGCCAAACCTATCAAACAACAACAGCGACGTTTCCGTCCGGACATCATGAATGCCATCGATCAGGAGTGGACAAACTCTTGACCAGCGGCTTCATCCGTGAGGAACAGCACCCAGATTGGGTAGCCAACGTCGTACCTGTCACCAAGAAGAATGGAAGATACGAGTCTGTATCGACTTCAGGGACCTCAACTCTGCTTGCCCGAAGGACGAATTCCGCTTCCAATCACCGATGTGATGATCGACAACACATGTGGCTTTGAACGCATGTCCTTCATGGACGGGTATTCAGGCTACAACCAGATCAAGATGTTCCCCGATGACGCAAAACACACGTCATTTAGGACTCCAAAGGGGTTTTCTGTTACACAGTGATGCCCTTCGGCTTGAAGAACGCCGGTACAACATACCAACGACTATGAGCACCATCTTCCGTCAACATCTTCGCAAGACAGTCGAATGCTATGACGACATCGCAGTCAAGAGCCGCCTCAAAGGAGATCACCTACAGGATCTGAAGACAGTCTTCGATCTCATGCGGGCACATCAACTCAAAATGAACCCCGCTAAATCCTTCCTGGGGGTTTCTAGCGGCAAATTCTTGGGCTTTGTCATCACGGCGAAAGGCATTCATGTTGATCCCGAGAAGACCAAAGCCATCCTCAACATGGACCCTCCGAAGAATCTTCGAGAACTTCGGGGCTTACAGGGACGTCTGGCATACATCCGGAGGTTCATAGCAAACCTCTCCGGTAAATGTCAACCCTTTACTCAGATCATGAAGAAGGGAGTCTCTTATGTCTGGACAGAGGAGTGCCAAAAGGCTTTCGACGACATCAAAGCCTACTTGACGAGCCCACCATCCTGGTGGCACCTGTCGCCGGCAAACCATTTCTCCTCTACGTCCGTGCCATGGATCATTCCCTTGGCGCTCTGCTGGCTCAAAACAGCGATACAGGCTATGAGCAAGCAATCTACTACCTCAGTCGAACGCTATCGGGGCCGAACACCGGTACAACCCCGTTGAAAAGGAGTGCTTGGCTTTGGTGTTTGCCATCCAGAAGACTCGTCATTATGTCTCGGGCCAGACAATTCATGTCATTTCCCGAGTCAATCGCTCAGAGTCCTCATGACGAAGCCAGGATCATTGAACTCCCGGCTAGCCACATGGGCGATCTTGCTAACACCGTATAATATGGTGTTTGTCCGCAAAAAGCTGTTAAAGGTCAAGCTCTGGCTGACTTTTTAGCTGCACACCCCATCCCAGAATCCTCAAAACTCTATGAAGACATCCCGGATGAGGTCCAAGAATCCAACGTCACCGAAGGAAGCTCCGTTTGGCGGATGTTTTTCGATGGCGCTTCAAGAACAGGCCCCAAAGGCCAAATCATCGCAGGAGTGGGGGTAGTCTTAGTCTCCCCCGATCAGTTGGTCATCCAGCGTGCTTACTCCCTTTCGAAGCCGTGCTCCAACAATGTTGCCGAGTACAACGCACTCATCATGGGACTCCAGCTCGCACAACAGCTGGGGTGGACCATCTGGAAGCCTACGGTGACTCAAAACTCGTCGTAAACCAGATTCGGGGGCAGTACGAGGTTCGCCATGAAGATCTGATCCCTTACCATGAAGTTGCATTGAACATATTTCAACCTTCACCGGGTTCTTCATCGAACACGTACCTCGTCTACAAAACTTGGAGGCTGACGCTCTGGCTGGCCTCGCAGCCTCATTGGCAGCGCCCTTTGGGACTCAACACTATGTCACGGTAACTGGCCGAGACTTGGTTTGTCCTAGAAACAACCTATGCTTGCGAGTGGCTCACGCCATGCCGACGAACACTGGTGTTAATGTCCGAGACTGGAGGTTCCCGTTCATCGACTTCGCTGTCTACGAATCCTTCCAGAGGACCCGAAGGAAGCCGTCTCAGTCAGGAGACGCTCTCTTCGATTCTACTACGATACAGCTACCAAAACGCTGTACCGACGCTCCTTCGATGGGCTCCTCCTTCGATGCCTGTCCAACAAGAAGCAGCCGAAGCTCTTCGAGAAGCTCATGACGGAACTTGCGGAGCTCATCAACCCGGTCCTAAGTTGCAGGATCGACTGCGACGTATGGGCTACTACTGGCCAACCATGGCCGCCGACGCTGTTGAATATGCTAAGAAGTGTCATGCATGCCAACTTCATGCAGACTTCATACATACACCGTCTGAACCACTACATCCTACAGTCGCTCCTGGCCCTTTGAAGCCTGGGACATGGACATTGTGGGACCAATCCCCTCCTTCATCAAGAGGACACCGCTTCATCCTGGCCATCACCGATTACTTCTCCAAATGCAGAAGCAGTCCCACTGGCGGAAGTAAAGAGCTCCAGGGTGGTCAGCTTTATCAAACACCATGTCATTTACCGTTTCGGAGTACCCCGGCGGATCATTCATGACAATGGTCCTCAGTTTATCAGCCACATTTTTAGCAGGTTCTGTGACAAGAATCGCATTCAAAATGTGGCATCCACCGCCTACAATCCGGCTGCAAACGGGTTAGCAGAAGCGTTCAACAAAACTATCGTTAGGCTGCTCAAAAAGGTCGTGTCATCCAACAAACGCGACTGGGACGAAAAGCTTGGCGAATGCCTTTGGGCCTACCGCACAACGGTACGGACCCCAACAGGCAACACACCATTCTCCCTGGTCTACGGAGCGAAACGGTACTGCCTTTCGAGATCCAGATACCCTCACTCCGCGTAGCAATAACGAACAAACTCACAGAAGAGGACAATCAACGTCGTCGTCTGCGGGAACTGGAGGCACTCGATGAGAAGCGTCTCCTGGCTCAACAACGCATCGAACTCTACCAAGCCCGTATATCATAGGCTTTCAACAAGAAGGTCAGATAGAGGACTTTCCAAGTTGGCGACCTGGTTTTAGCAGTCAGAAGGCCAATGGTGTTAACTCACAAAACACCAGGAAAGTTTGAGCCCAAGTGGGAAGGACCTTTCATCATAGAGACAGTATACTCAAACGGTGCTTACCGCCTCGCCAAACCCAATGGGGACTTGTTCATGATGCTCATCAACGGCAAGTTCCTAAAGAAGTACTATTCTTGACATCCTTCAGACATGTACTTCCCCAAAGGGGATCTGTAGGCCCAATCATCGGGGCTCACACACAATCTCCTTCCACAAACTCATACGCTTCTGGAACCCAGCTGTTTTGTGGCATCCTTCAGTAGAAAGACAACCACGTCCACATCACCTCTGAGTTGTTCCTCTACACCCTACAAAGCAAATCTTATGCTACGTAAGCCGATGCTACCCTTCATGTTTACCACGTCCACATTACCTCTGAGTAAACATCTCGTACAAACAACCCCTATGTTGTCGTACATTGATCGCAAAACTTCCACGTCCACATCACCTCTGAGTTGTTCAGCGTATCCTCCAGGATCATTCCTACCACGTCCATAATACCTCTTAGTAGGAAGATTCTATCATTTTGAACCCAATGATTGCCATGTCCACATCACGTCTGAGCAAACATGTTGGTTCCTTCAAACTTATTATCTGTACCTAAAAACCAAGGTACGCAAAAGATAATAGGTCCACACAAATCATCAAGTTCATAATAACAAAAATGAACACATCACAAAAAAAGGTTGTGTACTTCTTTATTTTCTAAAAAAAGAGAGAGTACAGAACTACACTATCCCCCAGCAAGGGTTGCAAAAGAACATAAAAAGGAAGAAGCTACAGTCCCTGAACCTCTCCAGGGTGGGCTGAGAGCTCTCTGACTCGACGTCTTAAGTCGGCTATACGGGTCTCCACAGTCGCCAGGACTCGATGCTCAGCTTCTTGACGCATCAATTCAACAGCCTTAGCGGAAGTTTCGCTCTTATGCTTCTCATCAAGCTGTTGTCGCTGCTAAGCCAAGGCAAGAGTCCGCTGAGTAAAAGTCGTTTCCTCCTTCTTGAATGCTGCGTGTTCAGCCCGGACACGTACGGCATCTAACTGGAGTCGGGCCCGTTGGTCCTCAAGGCGGCGCATCTGGGTGTTGATCTCTGCGATATTAGCATCCAACGCAGCTCGTGTTTCCATCGTCTTCGTGGACTGAGACAACTGCTCTACCGCAGCCTCAGTCTCAGCCACCTCACGCTCCCAAATGCCCATAGTGGCCTGGTAGGAAGACTCGATCTCGGCAATCAACTTCCCCTTCTTCGCATCTATCAGGACGGAGAGGTCATTTCGCTGGATGCGCTGAAGCTCCGTAAGCCGCTCGTCCAGCTCGATCACCGAAGCCTCCAAAAGGCCATATGGTCGTGGCCTTGGAGAACGCGGATCAGCTCGATACAGGGCATTGCCCGAGTTTTTGCCGTCGCAAAGCTTCCGTTGGCATCCATCACCGCAGATACACCCCTCTGCATATTTTGTACACCCCCTCGACGAGGATTTCACATATTCGTCTGCGTCCGCCAGTACCTACGGCGTCAAAGCAGGAGTTGGAGGAGCTACTACAGTTAGCGGACCGGAAGAAGATCTGCCAACCTCAACCTGCGAGGCTTGAACCTCAGCATCAATAGGCTCTTCATCGACAGGGGCCAGACTGCTAGCCCGAGGAGCCGAAGGAACAGAGGAAGTCGGCACAGGCGTCAAAATAGTTCTCCAAGTGGAAGGAGCAACAGAGGGTCCCGCACCCTTACCCGTCTCAAGATCGGAGGAACCACTGACGTCAACGGCCACTTCTTCAGCCCCCAACGTTCTATCAACAGCCAATACCTCCCCTGGCAGAATGGGGAGATCATCACTTGTCTCTTGACCCGCCTCAGCGGTCGTGATCGGCAGACGGGTCTCGTCACCAAATCCCTTCATAGGGGCAGCATTTGTCGCTACCTTCTGATCGGTAGCCACCTCAACTATTGAGGCTGGGGTAGGACTCGGCAATGCTGCAGCCGACCCTCCTTCATCAAGACAAGGAGGGAATCAACCCTCTCCTCTATTCCAACCATACCTGTTACCCTCACAACAGGTTTTTGCAGTTCCGTTGGACCCTCGACATCCAAGGCCAACGCTGTGGCCTTCATCTTCTCAGAAGCTGCTGCATCCTCAACTTCCTTCTGACATAATTCGGAGATGCTGGAATCTCTACAACAGCATCCTCGGATTCTCCTCCATAGGAGACATCATAGTTAGCGGAATACGCACTTCAGACGAGCCCCCATCTCCTTTGGCCTGCTCCTACCAGATTTTGGAGTGCGGGGCTTTCTTTTCAGCGGCTCCTACAAAAAAGGGAGAAGCATTGATTACATAAGAAGCTGAACTTGAAACCAGACCTTACGGGACACCTTACCTCTGCAGATGCTGAGTCCGAGGATACCGTCGGTGACGATGCCTTCTTCTGCTTCTTCAATACAGGAGAGTCAACCTTTATCTGCACGCCTTTTCATTTGATCGGCCGAAGGTTTTGCCTGACCCCCGGTAGATACGGCGGGAGCGCCTCGATAACCCGACTCGGGCGGACGGTACGATCGAGCCTTCGCCAAAGTGTCTACACCCGCCGCTAAATGGGTGCCTGTAATAAAGCTGGTCTCCCTATCATATCCGACGGACGCGCAGCCATAGCACAGTAAAATCTGGCGGCTGAGGAAAGAATCGGCGGACGCAGATTCTGGACAGGGAGCGTAAAGCGGGCTCCAGTACATCCGATATTAGTAATGCCAAGCTCGTGCACCATCCAACAAACTTCCAGTGTACCCCAAGGTGATACTGGGATTATCCAACATCAATTGAGCGTACCCGAATTGCCTTGCAAAGCAGCTTGGCAAATACGGTTCCAGGTAACACTGGTTCCTGTTCCGATATACCAAATGGGACGGTCGGATACTTTGAACCAGCAAAATCCCCATGGAGACAGAGTGGTGGCATCTTCACCCGAGTCCATCAGATCTTCGTTGGCCTCAAAATCGAAAAAGACAGGACCAACTTTGGCGATCTCCCATCCTTGAAGGTAGGATAAAATTTTCCTACAAACAGGAACACCAGTGTGCGACCAATTTCTTCGGTGGAAACGCTGGAGGAATGCATCTCCGGACCTGTGGTCTTCCTCCGAACCCGGGCTCATCACATTGGGATGGTGTAAAATTAACCTCCATCAAATAATGAAACGGCAGTTCGGCATGCGGAAGTTGTTGTTTTGCCTCACTCATGAACGACATCTCCCGCAAACTCTCGTAGACCCCGCAGCAGGTTACACACCATTGCGGGGAGTAAAGCTAAAGGACGGCCGAAGACCAACTTCACTGCCGGCAGAATTAAGTTCCGAGTCACCCTCTCTACAGAGCCAGACCCGCCTGAGAAGACATGGTCCCGGAGCCAAACCATAAGGTACGCGACTAATACTGCTTTTGGCGACATCCGATAGGTGAGATGCCAAAAACAGCTATAAGAGCGTTCATCCGACTGTTGGTCCTCGTTCTCCCAGGGATTCTTCTCGCCTAACCTGCTCATTTCGGAAAGCACCTCGTTACGAGAAAGTGACGGCGGAGTAGAAAAATGGGAAGGATCCTCTTTTGTCCTACCTAAAGATGTGATCTTTCCAAGCAGTCACATGAGGCTGTGTCCCGCCCCTATCCTTCTTCTGCATATAGTAGTGGTGACTCGCTACTTCTTTAAAGACAGCCATCATCTCATCAGCTTTGTCCCCCAAGACCTGGAATTCTTTATTGGTCGGGAAGTACTCCTCGTAAGGTTCCGATCCCCAGGGAGTTTTGATACCTCGTACATCTCATGAAGCGCGAGCCCCAGCTCCCCCACTGGAGTGAAGAAAGTCCCAGTATGGGTATCATATCTCCAAAAGCGCAAGGAACATGTGCCTGTTAATGTCTACACCTGCTTGAGTGGCACGGATCGCGGCGGTCAGCCCAATCTCTTGAGCTCAGTCTGAAACCACGACAGGATCCAGTGTGTCAGTTTGTCCCATTTTGAAACATAATGACACCAACCCTCTACCCGAAAGTCTCCCTTGGGGTATGATTGTTCCATCAACAACATGCGACGAGCAAAAGTCGAGGCACCCAAGGCAAAAGTATTGACGGAAACATCACTATAAATACTCCCAGGACGAAGAGTCCGCCAGGTGAAAGAGGTACCAGCTCGCAAGGTGGCCAGAGTATCCTTCTGATCGAAGAAGAATCAATTCTGATGATGCCTGCTACCGCTCCCCCTGAGATGGAGTAATATCCCAGGACATTCTCCTCTTGGAAGCAAGACGACAGAAAGCTAACAGAGGCCACTGACGTTCGAGCTGCCTGACGGTCATATGCACACCCCTGGCTGTAAAGAACCAGTCTTCTTTGACCTTCAGCACCTTGGCCTCAGTAGAAGAAAGGCGGTCTCCGAACAGGAACTCAGGCTTTAAGAAAGTCACTTTATCGGAAGTGGCAGATTTCAGAATGCCACGTTCCATCATTCGTTTGAGGAACCCGTGATGTTGTTCCCGAATTTGAACCATTCTTTCGGGATGCTGATCCAGCATAATAGCCGCTTGAGCAGGGTTTATCACCTCTTCATCATAATCTACTCCCATCTGGCAGAGCGCGGCGTCCAGGAGCACTTCGTTTAAGAGTAGGATAGTCATCGACACTGATAAAAATGCAAAGATATTAGAGACGACACAAAGATCAGAGCTTCATTCTCGTCAAAAGCGTATCAAGCGCATTTGAAAAAGAAGCCTCGGTGCATCATCAGGGTCTAAACCCATGCGTCAGCGGTAGAGCCTCGGCGCATCATCAGGGTTTAAACCCATGCGCTCAGCGGTGAAGCCTCGGCGCATCATCAGGGTTTAAACCCATGCGCGTCAGCGATGAAGCCTCGGCGCATCATCAGGGTCTAAACCCATGCGCATCAGCGGTAGAGCCTCGGCGCATCATTAGGGACAAAACCTATGCGCGTCAGCAACTAAAACCACGGTGCATGATAAAGGCTTGAGCCTATGCACGTCGGCTGAAAAGATCTTAACACAAAACGATAGAAGACAATAAAGCTCACCGACTACCGCGGCCGAACTTCGACAGGCGGGCGAGGAATGTCACTCACGACAGCCTCTACAGGCTCCTTCGCTTTCTCCTTTCCCTTGCCGGCACCGCCGCGAGGAGTCTTGGGAGCCATTCTCTCAAAGAGAAAGAAGTTAGGGTTTTAAGAAGAACTCTAAAGGAGGCAAAGGCACAGAGCAGAAGAACTCTCTCTCTCTCATCTCTCACCTATTTATAGGCCGTGGTCGCACGCGTGAACCAATGACGAATGATCTCAGCCGTCGCCTCGGGTTCTGTGAAGAGATAACAACAAATACAACCAAAAGATCATCATTAATCTTTTCGGTTACCAAGGCATCATCATATGCATTAACTGAGAGGAGCATGCGCCCGAACAGGCATGCGCCCAACAACCATGCGCCCTGATTGCCTTGCTTCTTATTCAAAGTATTCCAAAACTTATTCAAAAGTTTTGAAAACTTTGAAGGGGGTCTTGTAGAAGCATAGAATTTCACAACCAGAAAACCCATGCGCCTGACACTACATGCGCCAGAACTCGGACAGAACACTTCACAGCAAAGTCAGTAAGTATAGACATTTGAAGAAGGACTTTTTATACAAAATTCTATTACATGTCTAGAAAAGGTTGTACAAAGGAGAATTTCTACAAAGGAAAGATCCTAAGTCTACAGCCAGCGGCCACCATGTGCCTCCAGATAGGCGCAGCAGACACCATGCGCCGCCAGTTAGGCGCAGCAGATACCATGCGCCTCCAACCAGGCATCCCATCATCTCTTCAGCAGCTCAGTTATGTGCATCCAGCTCAGTTATGTGCATCCCTTCAGCAGCCCAGTTATGTGCTGCTCTTCCAGCCAGGCTCACCTGGCCGAGCAGGATGAGGGTGGCAATTAACACCCCCATCCAGAGAAAGAGCCTCCAAAGCCAAAGGAAGACGGTCAGGGCACCGCCATTCCGATCTACGGCCCTTCCAGAACAACGGAGACGAGGCCCGAGCATCCCTATCTTTGGATGCAACAGGCACCTTCCGACTGCCTCAGAGGCCCTCGACTCCGTCTTTTGGATGTAACAGTCACCTTCAAGTGCATCAACGATGACATGGCGTCTCATCTTCACCCTCGGGAACACTTCGTCAACAGAATGCACCCGAGAACCCAAGATCATGATTGGAAGTTCGTGAGAGAGCGAGAAGCAAACCTTCTCTCCATGCCACTATTTATAGGCCGGGCAGATCAAAACCACACGCCAAGTAGATGGCTCTCCGAATTCCGTGCAATGAACTCACATTAAATGGATGAATCGGACGCCTCGACTTCAGCCAAACGGCTATTTAAAAGTACTCGAGAAGCGAAACAGCCGCATCAAAGACGTGTCATGTGCCGGCTGGACAGCGCATCACACCCCTTCAAACACCAAGTGCCTCCCCACAGATGCGCCCTGTACCGAGTGCATCACAGAGGATGCGCCCCCATACGTCCCCATACGCCTAGTGGAACGTCAACCAACGCCCACTCAGCTGTCCATCGAATGTCACCAACATTAAATGCTGAACTGACAGAGTTGGCAGCACGCCTTTCCAAGCCTGAACGGTTGACAGCTTTTGCAGAAAATGAAGCATCCACAACGTCAGCATCATCATGACTTTACCCCGACGGCTACTGCCACGTGGTCACCCAACCATCTGCATGCGCCTCAGACCCTTCACTGATCCCTAAAGACAGAAGAAGAGTCTCCAGTTGAAGCTTTACATATGCCTCAAAAGCCATGCGCCCCAGACTGATCTCTGATCCCGAAAGACAGAAGGGAAGTCGCTCGCATGCGCCTCAAAAGCCATGCGCCCAGAACGGTTCGTGACTCCTAAAGGTCACGAGCCAGAATCTCATCATGCGCCCAATCCAAGGCGCATCCCACCAAATCATCCCCCCATCAGATCCGAGATCTCCGAGCCATGAGTCGACGACATGTGTCCTTTGACTCAACTTATCCAAGATTTCAGCAATAGAATATGTGCCAGCTCACAACAGCAGTATGAAGAATTCAACCCCTCGAGTAGGGCGCATCATCCATGAGCCTCCATCAGCAATCTCCACGTGGCGTCCCCATGCACCGGCGCATCCTACATATGCGCATATGAGCAGCCAACCTGCCCAGCTATAAATAGAGGGACCATTTCCTTCTTACCTACCTACACAGGGACAACGCACAGAATCCACAGCGAACATACAGAGAATCACCAGAAGAGAGACAGACACTCAACATCTTTCTCCTCTCAGCAAGCTCCAGCACCCAGAGCAATCCAAACCTTCAAAGAACCGATAACCGTCGTCAGCCCGTCAACGGAGTCAACGCATTACCACTCGCTCCATTGGCACTAAGGACCCAGATTAAACAAAAGTGTACTCCTAGGACTACATATAAGTCCTATATTGTAACACTGTTCTGTTTGTGTTAAAGTTTTCAATCAAACAATTTTAATGGCAAACAGTACCCACATAAATTCAACCTCTAATTGCGTCCGAGTAACCTGGATGGTCTGCAGGGCTTGTGGCTGTTAGAATAATCTCATTGTATCTTGCTAGTAAATAGGCCTGTGATAACCCTAGTTAGTTAAAGTATCAAGCCGTACTTATTGCTTGGCCGTGAATTTTGGATGGAGTCTAACCAGTCTAGTCTTATCCTGATCCTGTACAAGATTGTTACATGATTCGATTGCTTGTGTTACCTTATCGATAAATGGTAGGAAATCAAGTCTCGTTCAGATGAAGGATTACAACTCCGGTCCTTGTTTGGTTTACGGGTTGTAACTTGGTTATCTGAATAGTCCTATGGTTATCTTATCGTATATCATGATTTTTCATATTTCTAATCCTTTATTATATAATTATGTTCTTGTGCTAATTGCTGATTTTAGTTCTTAAGTGAAGCCTCCTTTGTGGCACTTGGTCTTTCTGGGATCTGACCCAGCTGGTTTTGCATGACCAGATACCGGAGCTGCTCCAGAGGATCTTTCTACCTTCCAGCCAGATGGTGACCACCAGGCGTAATCCTGGCAATGAGTGGGTTTTATTTTTGGCTCTCTCACTCTATTGTAAAAGTATTCTTTTGAGGCGTTTAGTCGACGAGCACATGTTAGCTCGATTGCACTTTACTTACAGTCTGCCTACGGGCTGTAGCATGATTAACGAATCCTAGGGTTGATCATGTATGACTGAAACTCTTGCTAGTCTTCACATTTTGTATGACTAACTTCATGATAATCCAAATATGTAATGTATGGGATACCTTACTATTGTATATTTGGTGCTCTAACATCTTGTAACTGCTATTACTTGCTTGAGATTGAGACAATAGGCTTGTTCATGACCAGAAGAGACTGATGGCTTGTAGTTAAACCCTCATGTATCTAGACAGCCGTGACCGTATAGTAAGGTGGGTTGCACTTCAATATACGTAGCTGGCTGTATCCGCTTCCGCTCTCCAGTATTCTTGTTCTGGGGCATGAGATGGTTTAAGTGGTGGCCCATGCAGGTCTTGTAAATCAAGATATATGAGGGTTTACCGAATCGATGTCTCAATCAAAACTCGTCCTTGATCCGGTTCGTACCCTCTAAATTCTTGAAAATATTGACAGATCACCTGCTTGTATCTTTGATCTATCCTGGTCCTTCCTTATTGTTTCCTGTGTCTCTTCTTCAGCGACATTGCTCCTGGTCCTGCCAATCAGCCGGAAGGAGCTCAGTGAGTACCCCCGTAACAAGAGGATCAAGCTCAGCACTCAGGAGCAGCTTCCCGAGTTATGCTTCCCGGAGGTCCAGAACCCCCAGTCCAGCTGCCCAGCCTATAAGGCAGGATGATGAAGTCTTGGTTGGACTTATCAGGGAGTTGCTTACATCACAGGATCGTCGAAGTGATGCGTTACACCAGACAGTACAAGATGCTTTGAACAGAGGTGGTCATCAAGATAACAGTACGGCTAACAGCTTCAAGCGCTTGAACCCTTCCTTCTTCGATGGCAGCGAAGATGCTATTACCGCAGACGCTTGGCTGCTGGACACTGAGGTTATTCTAGAAGCAGCCAGGACCCCAGAAGACAAGAAGGTGGCCGTTGTGCCTAAAGTTATTGGATCTGGCCCACAGCTGGTGGGCGACGCAGGCCGTTGGATTAGTGGCACCTATTGCCTGGACAGTATTCTGTGAGAGATTCCGGACCAAGTACTTTGATGCTGTAGCTCGGTATGATCTACAGACGAGGTTCACTAATTTGAAGCAGATGGACAGGACGGTCAATAGATATGCGACCGAGTTTTCTAGACTTAGTCGGTTTGCTCCAACCTTGGTGGCGACCAAGTTCGACAGAGCTCAGCGGTTCCAGCAAGGACTCCACCTGAAGATTTTACTGGCAGTAGAGCAGTTTGAGCATCATACTTTCGATGCAGTATTGAGAGCAGCTAGGAGGCATGAGTATACCTCCCAAAGGATTGTGGACCGGACCGGAAGTCGGAAGCGGTCTCACGGCCAGATGAACCAGTCTTCAGCACTAGCCTCGGCAGCTAGGGCTTTGACCATTGGAGCTCCGAGGTGGGCAGCTTCCGTTACGTCGATTTAGCATTCGACCCTGACATATCCCCAGTAGCAGCAGTAGCACCCGTTTCCGAGGCCCTTGCCGCCTCAGGCCCAAGCATTTCAGCAGCAGAACCTCCAGCAGTATGCATAACTCCAAGCTCTGACCCAGAACTGCCAAAGAAGTTTCCAACAGAGGGGACCAGCACCTAGAGGGCAAGGTCAGGCTATGGATTGACCGTGGAGGAAGAGTTAGCTTCAGGTGAGGTGGTGGCAGGTACCATTCTCGTTAACTCTTTTCCAGCATCAGTATTATTTGATTCGGGTGCATCACATTTATTTATGTCTGTACGATTCGCTACACGGGTAGGACTGGAGCCCGAGTCATTACCAGTAAGGCTCAATATACTTACTGGTAACGGTCTTGTGGGAGTAGATAGATTATTTTTCTCGTGTCGAATCGTAATTAGCGGTAGAGAGTTTTCCGCTAGGTTGATAGAATTTCCAATGGCCAATTATGATGTGGTCCTGGGAATGGATTAGTTGAGGGACCAGTATGCTAGAATAGATTGCCATATCGGCAAGATTATTTTTAGTATTCTTGGCGAGCCAAAGTTTTCATTTTCTCGAGGCGGAATAGAACCTTCTCCTCCAGTATTGCGGGTGGCAGTTGCAGCGGCAGTTCGATTTCCCAGAGTTGTAGAAGAGTTTCCCGATGTTTTCTCTGAGGAGCTTCCAGGTATGCCACCAGAGAGAGAGATCGAGTTCACCATAGACTTGATCCCCGGAACAGCACCAGTGTCAGAGAGAGTTTATCGGATGGCACTGTCAGAATTGGAGATCTTGTATAAGATGATTGAAGAACTCAGGACGAAAGAATTCATCCGTGCTAGTGGATCGCCTTGGGAAGCACCGATGCTTCTTGTGAGAAAGAAGGATGGTACGTTCCGATTATGTGTTGACTGTCGTACCATGAACTTAGCGACAATCAAGAACAAATATCCTCTTCCGAAGATAGATGACTTGTTTGATCAATTCAAAGGAGCATCTGTATTCTCGAAGATTGATTTACGGTCAGGATATCACCAGATCAGAGTCAGAGAGCAGGACATCCCGAAGACGGCATTTAGATCCAGGTATGGACGTTGAGAGTTCCTTGTTATGCCCTTTGGAGCAACCAATGCGTCGGCTGTATTCATGGACCTCATGAATCGTATCTTCATATCTTATTTGGATCAGTTCATGATTGTGTTCATAGACGACATCTTGGTCTATAGCAAGAATGAAGTGGAGCATGAGCAGCATCTCAGAGTTGTCCTTCAGATTCTCAGAGAGCACCAGTTGTATGCGAAGTTCAGTAAATGCGAGTTCTGGCTCGATCGCATTTCATACTTGGGTCATATCATCACCAGAGGAGGAGTAGAAGTGGATCCCCAGAAGATCGTAGCTATTGAGACATGGCCGGTACCCAGTATAGTTGCAGAAGTTTGCAGTTTTCTTGGCTTGGCCGGCTACTACCGGCGATTTGTTTCAGACTTTGCTAGAATTTCAGTACTACTAACGCAGTTGACCCACAAGAATATGCAGTTTGCTTGGACCACAGAATGTCATGATTCTTTTGAGAAGTTAAAGCGAGGCTTGATGACGGCACCCATTCTCACGCTTCCAGATGGGACCGGGGGATTCTCAGTGTATTGTGATGCTTCAGGCATAGGTTTAGGATGTATTTTGATGCAGCATGGGAAGCTAATAGCTTATGCGTCACGTTAACTTCGTGATCATGAGAGGAATTACCCAACCCATGACTTGGAGCTGGCAGCAGTAGTGTTTGCACTTAAGCTTTGGAGACACTACTTGTATGAAGAAGGGTGGAAATTTTCACCGACCACAAGAGCCTGAAGTATGTGTTTACTCAAAAGGCTCTTAATATGCGTTAGAGAAGATGGCTAGAGCTGCTTGTGGATTATGACATCAACCTGCAGTATCATCCTAGGAAGGCCAATGTTGTTGCAGATGCATTGAGCAGAAGAGCCGGAGTTTATTTTGTAACAGCCCAACCAGAGTTATTAGCAGATCTTCAGAAGATGGGTATAGAAGTTGTCCTTCCTATATGGCATTGATGGCCAGTGTACAAGTTCAGTCCAGTATAGTTGAGAGGATCAAGTTAGCTTAGCCAGCAGATTCTAAGCTTCAGCGGCTTAGGGCAGAATGTGTAGCAGGAAGAAGACCAGAGTTATGTATCCATGAGGACGGTATACTTCGACATGGGAGGCGTCTTTGTGTACCTAGTGGTGATATCAGACAGAAGATCATGGCAGAAGCTCACAGTTCTCAGTATTCGATTTATCCGAGTGGTACGAAGATGTATCGTGATATCCGGTAGCATTTTTGGTGGAATGGCATGAAGAGAAAGATAGCCCGGTTTGTCTCCTGATGTTTAGTTTGCCAACAAGTTAAAGCTGAACATCAGAGACCGGCTGGACTTCTTCAACCTTTGTCGATTCCAGAATAGAAATGGGAGCACATTATCATGGATTTTGTAACTGGATTACCTAGATTCCCAGCTGGGAGAGATACTATTTGGGTTATAGTTGATAGACTCACCAAGTTATCACATTTTCTTTCCTTCAGGGTTGGTCAGTCGACGGATCAGCTTGCAAAGATGTACCTCAGGCAGATAGTCAGGTTGCATGGAGTACCAGTCAGTATCGTATCCGACAGAGATTCAAGATTCATATCGTACTTTTGACAGAGTCTTCAAAAAAGTTTGGGGACTCGTCTCAAGTTCAGTTCAGCTTATCACCTGCAGACAGATGGTCAGTCAGAACGCACGATCCAGACTCTTGAAGATATGTTACGGTCATGTACACTCGACTTCGGTAGTTCGTAGGAAGATCACCTGCATATCGTGGAGTTCTCCTATAACAACAGTTTCCAGGCCAGTATCCAGATGGCACCCTTTGAAGCCTTATACGGAAGAAAGTGCAGATCTCCGTTAGCATGGAATGATATAGGCGAGAGGCAGACGCTTGATCCAGAGATGATCACAGGACATTGAGGTGGTCAGGCAAGTTAGAGATCATCTTCGAGTTGCGCAAGATCACCAGCGCCATTGGGCCGATTCTCATCGGCGTTCCCTTGAATTTTTTGTCGACGACTATGTATTCCTTAGGATCTAGCCTACCTGTGGCATCATTCATTTTGGCGTACGGGAAAAGGTTAGTCCTAGGTATATAGGGCCATTCGACATTCTAGAGTGATTAGGAGATGTGTCCTATCGTCTCGCTCTTCCGTCGTCGTTACGTGAGGTGCATGATGTCTTCCATGTATCCCAATTGCGACAGTATATCCCGAACCCGAGTCATATCCTTGATCATCCATAATTGGTTGTTGGTACCAACCTTTCGTATGAGGAGAGACCTGTATCCATATTGGACCGAAGAGAGAAGATACTCAAGAACAAGACTATCAAGTTAGTCCGTGTTGCTTGGGGTCATCACTCCTTGGGTGAGTCAACGTTGGAGCGTGAGGATGATATCGATCGCGATATCCACACCTGTTTGACTCATAAGGTATAATGTCTTCCTTATGCCTTATATTTTTAATTTTTTGCTTGCATGAATGATTGTATGATTGATTGCTTAGTCGTATATTGCTTGTGATTAGTATAGCTTGCCCCGGCATCTCTAGCCTCTTGATTAAATTCTGAGAACGAAATTTTTTAAGGTGGGTAGAGCTGTCACCTTCGTTTTTTGTTATACATATTTTCAGTATACGTATACAAAATTCTGACCCGTAGTTAGACTTGTCTTGCTTAGCTTGATCTTGGTTTAATCTTGCCTTGGTTTATTTTGGGTTCATCCTGGTTCGGCTTGGCTTGGCTTGGTATATTTGGTTGGGCTCGGTTTGTTAGGACTTGGTCCAATATGCTAACCCCCTCTTTATAAGCCACCACCCCTTTCTCTCTCCTCATTCACTTCTTCTTCTTCCTCCATTAACTCTCTCTCCACCTACCAAGAGCTTAGACAAGTGCAACTTGCTTCATGGAGGAACTCAATTTTGTTGTTCTATTGTCTTCTTCACGAGATTCTAAGACACTTTAGTACTTAGCATTTTTAATTTCCATGGTTCATTTCATGTAGATCTAAGTTGTTATATTTTCAGAATTCTTGGGTTTTAATCTTTTGATCTATCAAACCTTATTATTTTCAGGTTTTGATTGTTCCATGTTGTAAAAAATTTGTTCTACCCTATTTTGACATATGGAAGTCCAGATTTTGACTTTAAATGAAGGATTAATGAAGCTTGGAAGCCATGGCTTCCATGGTTCTTCTTCTTTGATCTTTGGAGAAGAAAACATCCTTATGCGGCAATTCCATGCGGCCAGCCTTATGCGGCAGCCTTATGCGGCAACCTTATCCGGCAGCCTTATGCGGCAACCCCATACGGCCAGCTTTATGCGGCAACCCCATGCGGCCAACCTTATGCGACAACCCTATACGGTCAACCTTATGCGGCACCCTCATGTGGCACCCTCATACGGTCAGCCTTATGCGGCACCCTCATGTGGCACCTTATGCGGCCAGTCTTATGCGGCACCCTCATGCGGCACCTCATACGGCCAGCCTTATGCGGCAACCCTCATGCGGCCAGCCTTATGCCGTACCCTCATACGGCCAGCCTTTTGCGGCAACCCACATGGCAGGGTCATGTGTTGGACGTGGCATGATTTCAATATTGGCATGACTTTTACAGGAACCCGACATGATAATGTAGGGATAGAACACGATATTGACCCGTCGTTGTACACTCTTGACAAGTAACATGACATGATAGTGGCCCGTCGTGGTGCACCCTTGATAAGTAAACCTAGCATGACATACTCGATATGCTGTTACGACGGCTAGCATGAAATGACAAGAAATGACCTGGACACCGTGGACGATTGTATTTGTTCAAATGAACCAGTATTGTCTTGTATCATGTCTAGGGCAGGGACCCCTGAGTTTCACGGTCAGGGGTACCTACTGAAATTGACTAAGGCTAATAACTAGAATAATCCAGTAGTCATGAAGAGATTTTTCAGCTACGGGCAATCCCGTTATCTGGGTGCCCCATCATGGAATTTGTAGCCTGCCGTCGAGTAGGGCACATTTCCAGCACACTGTCATGTGTTGTACCCTTCAAGCTACTTAAGGGTATATGCGTTTCTTGGACGATGTACCAACATGAATTCAACCTAAAATTGCGTCCGGGTAATCTGGATGGTCTGCAGGGCTTGTGTCTGTTGGAATAATCTCATTGCATCTTGCTGGTAACTAGGCCTGTGATAACCCTAGTTAGTTAAAGTATCAAGCCGTACTCATTGCTTGGCCGTGAATGTTGGATGGTCTAACCAGTCTAATCTTGTCCTGATCCTGTTCAAGATTGTTACATGACCCGATTGCTTGTGTTACCTTATCGATAAATGGTGGGAAACAAGTTTCGTTCAGATGAAGGGTTACAACCTCGGTCCTTGGTTTACGGGTTGTAACTTGGTTATCTGAATAGTCCCATGGTTATCTTATCGTATATCATCATGATTTTCCATATTTCCAGTCCTTTATTATAATTATGTTCTTGTGCTAATTGTTATTTTAGTTCTTAAGTGAAGCCTCCTTTGTGGCACTTGCTCTTTCTGGGATCTGACCCAGCTGGTTTTGCATGACCAGATACCGGAGCAGCTCCAGAGGATCTCCTACCTTCCAGCAGATGGTGACCACTAGGCGTAACCTGGCAACGAGTGGATTTTATTTTTGGCTCTCCCACTCTATTGTAAAAGTATTCTTTTGAGGCATTTAGCCGACGAGCACGTGTTAGCTCGATTGCACTTTACTTACTGTCTGCCTACGGGCTGTAGCATGATTAACGAATCCTAGGGTTGATCATGTATGACTGAAACTCTTGCTAGTCTTCATATTATATATGACTAGCTTCATGATCATCCAAATATGTAATGTATGGGACGTCTTACTATTGTATATTTGGTGCCCTGACATCTTGTAACTGCTATTACTTGCTTGAGATTGAGACAATAGGCTTGTTCATGACCATAAGAGACTGATGGCATGTAGTTAAACCCTCATGTATCTAGACAGCCGTGACTGTATAGCGAGGTGGGATGGACTTCAATATACGTAGCTGGCTGTGTCTGCCCCCGCTCTCCAGTATTCTGGTTCTGGGGCGTGATAGAGTTGCTAAAAGTCGACAGAAGAGTTATGCGGACGTACATCGACGACCTTTGGAATTCACGGCGGGTGATCATGTCTTCTTGAAGGTCACACCCATGCGAGTTGTGATGTGGTTTGGAATGAAAGGAAAGCTGAGCCCGAGATTCGTTGGACCCTTCGAGATTTTAGAGAAGGTAGCCTCAGTGGCTTATCGACTTGTACTACCTCCGGGTCTGGCTGATGTGCACGATGTCTTCCATGTGTCCCAACTGCGGAAGTACGTGCATGATCCAAGTTACATAGTGAACTTCGATAAGTTGTGGCTGAGCGCTGACCTATCCTACACTGAAGAGCCTGTCCAAATTTTGGACATGAAAAAGAAAGTTTTACGAAATAGACAGTATCCTTGGTCAACGTGCTATGGCGGAACCATGCTGTCGAGGAGTCGACGTAGGAACTAGAAGAGTAAATGGGGAAATTCCCCTCGCTGTTTGATAATTTTGAGGTAGGACTTTTGCTTTAAGTTTCGAGGATGAAACTTTTTCTTAGTGGTATATTATGTAGTGCCCCGCTCCTAGCGGTTCACTATGTAAGGCTTGTGGCTTGTTTAACTCGGTCGAAATCGAGTATTGGGGAAACTTACCGTCGGTACTGAATCGATCACGGACAAGTGCATAAGAACCTTTCCAACTAATGGATTGGTTTCTCTTGAAATGCGTCCAAGAGTTTTCTCTGGATGTTTTACTGCTAGTTTTGCTGCTTGATTTTGATGGATGCTTTTCTGAATGATTTTTGTGATTTGATTCTTGCCCCTTTTTCTCGATTTCATAGCATTCATTCTTAAGAATTCTGAGAGAAAAGAACATAACGAGACGGAGTATTAACCAAGCTTTTGGTGCCATTGCAGACTGACGCGTGGCGGAAGGCTAAGCGCACGAGTGTTCTTTTTTCTCTCTGCGATTCTCTAATTTGGTGAGTGTGGATCTCTATGGTGGTATTGTGCCTCTCACTATTCCTTCATGCCAACTAAATAATTGTCTTGCAACATCCGTTGATCATATCAAGTTGCTAATGCCACAAGTCAATACCACTAAGAAGCTAGACATTGAATATCGAATAAATTGATTACACTGTTAACAACATTGAGATTGTGCTTGTCCCTTGAACATTGAATTGAGATGAATTGATGCCTATGATGAGATATAAAATGCTGAGAATGAACATGTTGCCTTTTCACCTTTACTATTATACTGTGCACACTTGCTTATTGGGTCAGACACGCATTCGCATAGTCATGGAAAACTTGTATACAAGGTATTATTCCTCGAACAGGACCGGGGCGCCGGGACCGATTCAGCCTAGGAGGAAATACAACGTGCTTTGGTGGCACGATTGGTATCGGAACATTCATTCGGACTTGCAATCCGAAGGAATGGTGCGTCACATACCCTTGAATTCCTATATGGCAAGTCAATATGGTTTAACAACACCAGTGGCTATGTAGTCAGGATGCATGCTAATGATCATTTTATGCAGGGGCGGTAAGTATTATTATTATTATCCTGTATCTTATGCAGAAAGCTGGATTCGGCCGATGGTAAAGTAAACATGGTTTCATGAAATACCATGTTACATTAATCGTGATTTACTCTGAATGTTGCATGTTCCTAATAAGCTCATGATTTAAAATGTTGTCATTAATAAAATGTCGATTTAGCTTAGTGGGCCAATGGGGCTCCACCAGTGCATTGTTATAATGTGTTGACCCCTCCTCCACAGGTACTAGAGAAGGCTCAGCGCAAGGCCGAACTAAGGCTTTCTGAATTGCTACTACTTTCAAGTTGTTTTCCCTAAAGATGCACAAAGTATTGCGGAGTTTTCAAAGATGGTTGCTTATATTTCAAAGTACTAAAAGGGTGATATGAAACGGGAAATTATTTCATGGCAGCCTATCAGTTGTACTTCTTTTCATGAATTAATGTAGCCGAAAAGGTATTTCAAATATTATCGAAAAAAATTGTATTCTGACTACAATTATAAAAAATGAGTATTTATTTTTCCTATATTGTGTCCTCATTGTTTCTGAAATGTGGCTGGGTTTCAAATATTTCTAAATGACATAACAGTGCACGTTCTTGCCTTGTACAATTGCAACACCAGACTTGTACGGCATCACGCCTTAGTGAGGACGAACGATTCGGCGTGAATCGAAGCGAGGACGAAAGATTTTCCGAATCGGGGCGTGACAGTCGTTGGCACGAGAATGGTCTAAAGGCACATGAAAGAAGTAAAAGTCTTGGCACGACCGAGTTTGCATAAGTTTCTACTTGGCGAGGCACTGCCTCGAATACATTTAAGCCACGAATAGAGTAAGCACGACCCTGTCGTTGCGTTGCCAAGTATAGGCCAAGACGTCTTTGTCCTAAAATTGATCCTAAGGCAAGACTAGAAAGACAATCAAAAAGGGATTAAGCTACACAAAGTAAATGAACGTGTTGGTTTTGTGTGAGTGGACGAGGAGCTCACTCCACCAGTACAGTTGAGTACTGACATCACACAGTTTTCATGTGCAGCCACAGGTAGAAATTCGATGGCGCGGAGCTCGCTTGGATGCGTCGAGGCATGGAGTTCTTTAACGTTTCGAGGCATGCGACCGCATGAGTCAGGACTTACGGGCATAATGTATGGACATCGCCATTTCGCAGAATCTGTCACTCGTCGTCTTGAAGCTTGTATTGAGAATTGAGAGATAGCAGAGTGACTTGTAATATGAGAGAAAAGTGAGCTTGAGATACTTGTAATTTGGCCTCATGCCCACAATGTAATATTTGTTCAATATCAATAATAAAGAGTATTTTGCATGACTTGTGTTTTGCTTTAAATTTTCGCTGCTAGCTATTCAATGTTTCTACTTGGGAATTCTGTGCGACGACCCCCATCGCTTAGCTGTAATCGGCCGTTATGGACCTGCTTGCGTGAGTGCAATCTAGCCTTACGCGACATCACGTCTTAGCGATGACGATCGCTCCTACGGGAGCGGGACGTGACACGAAGTGCCGCATCCATACTTGTATTCACCTCATCATTCGGTCCGTACTCACATTTATTTCTTACATGAAATTAAATGTGCTTCTCCACTCGAACCTGCAACCTCTTGGGAGGATGTGCCTTACTCTAACCACTTGAGCTATTTTTGTTTGTTGTCGTTGCAAGATAGAAGAGTAATGCATTCGTACCTCCAAATTGTCCCTCAAAATATCCCTCCTTATGTGGCAGCTGACATGACATGTTAAATATATTGTGTCATCTGACATAGCCGATAACATGACAAATTTTAACCCAAAAAGTTAATTATCCAATTTTGTCCATATTAATTTAATGTTAATATTAATTAATATTAATATTAATTTATTTTAATATTAATATTAATATATAATTAATGTAAATATTAATGTTAATGTTGATTTTAATGTTAATGTTAATATTAATATTACTGTTAATGTTAAGTTAATATTAAATTTAATGTTAATGTTAACATTAATTTTAATGTTAATATTAATTTTAATTTTAAAATTTGCGTGTCAGCTGCCTCATAACATGCTACATCAGCTGCCGTAAAGAGAAACAGTTTGAAGGTACAATTTGAAGGAACAAATAGCATTATTCAAGAAAGAATAAGACAAATGGAAACGAACACTCGCCGTGGACGCTTGTCATCTTCGAAACCCGATGGAGGTTTGCGTCAACTTTGCATATTCAAACGATACATTCACAGTACTACTTATATGCCGCCTATTAATAAACTCCGAACATTTGGCGTTCTCTTGTTTGCGCCATTACGTCATTTTCAGCTTAGCGAAAGGGACAAATGCTGCAAATAGGGTTTAGAGCCGAGGAGGAAGTAGCCAAAGAGCTAGTCATACGAAAGCTAGACTAGTGTTGAACAAACCCCATAGAGAGAGCAGCAACGCGCTATAGAAGTTACAGTCATGACAGCTAGCCATGGATGGATGTCAAAACCCATTTTCATCGAGAGAACAAACTGACATGATTATCAAAGAAAAAGTAAGCTCCAAATTGTTTGACTTGATACTTCACCATCTTTTAATAATTATTAAATATTTTGTACAACTACATGTAACATAAAATAATTATTAAAAGATGGCAAAAAATCATAAAGGTTTAACAGATATAAGCTCATCGAAACTTGCAAGAGTCTAGGTAGGAACTCTAGGCCTCGTTTGGTTCATGGAAAAGAAAAGAAAAGAAAAGAAAAGAAAGGGAATCAATCTCTTCCGCTTTTCTTTTCTCTGAAAAATTGTAATTTTTAACCTATTTTTCTTTCCATTGTTTGTAAAAACCAAAAAAGTGGGGAGATAAACTAAAATCCTTAGAGTAAAAAAGTAAATCCTTTGTCGGATGGGAGGAATTATTTTTTAATAGTTTTCCTTTTTTTAGAAATTATTTTTTCTTTCCCTCCTCTTTTCTATTACCATCCAAACATAGGAAATGAATAAATTTCATTTTCCAAGGCCATGATTCCGTTGACCAAACGTGCCTATTCTTTCAAACTACAAGAATTTATCCGTATATGTGCCAAGCAACACCAACTTACAAGTCAAGATCCAGTGACTATATTTAGAGGATAATTAATGTTAATTCATAATACCAGATGGTCTAATGAATTTAGATTTTGTTGAAAAAGAGAAATCCTCGAGAAGAAATAGTAATTGTTCCATCATAATTGCCAATAATACTTCACGGATAAAACCAGATACAAGGGGGCTTGAATTTAAATTTTGTTGGGAAATACAACAGTTCTCGTCATCAAAGATCAACCATGACTTATTCAGACCATGATGACAAAGTCTCGGTCTAGTTATCTTGTAAGGAACTTGCTCAAGTTATTCTCCATAACCAGACACACATGCTACCTAGCGTAACTGAAAGAGTGAAATAATATCGTTGCCTATAGAAGCAAATTTAAGAGTTCTCGATCGTTGCAGCTGTAGAATTGGACACGACATAAAGATGTCATGTTAATTGTTGTTCTTTGAAAAATCTATCTCGTGTCAACAAGAACTCTTGAATCATTCTCTTGAAGTTTATCCTCTCTATAGTCTTTGACGAGTTTCACATCTTCGCATCTCTGCCGGTAAGAATAATGGAGCATTGCTCCAGAAGATATTAGGGGAGTATCAGAGAGTTTGCACCTAATCTATATAATCCATTTTGGTGAGGCAAGAGGATTAATATGTGTAGGTATCAAGTTGTCATCGTTCCTAACACATTTACCTTTATAATTCAATCATGCAACCTTGTTTGTTGTATTGTGATGGTACGCGCCAGACCAGAACATGATGCTGACTGACTGCTAACATTATGTTTGCAGGCTTGCAACCTTTATATGGTATAAATCACGGACTTGGGGATGCATGGCAATGTCACTGCAAATTTGACCCATCATGTTTGTCCTTGAGTAAACATGAGGTAGGTACTACACTATGTGATGTTATACCTCATGCTTCATATAGAGGTAAACTTTGTTTCAGACAACTAATTAACTGTAAGTGGTAATACCGACATTGCGAAAGTAAGTTGCATAATATAGACATCAAATTAATAGCAAGATGAACTTATTAATTTCGAGCAGAATTTGAAGAAAACGCATATGTGTAGAACTTTTTGCAGCATCTCAAAAATTCAGGGACCGAGGATCAAACTTAGACGATGTATCAGGTGTACCACTACGAGGCTTATGACAAGGATGTCTATCATTGGCATTGGAAGCTATCGATATTAGTGAATCTTCAATGCTCCGTCGAAAGAGAAAGTCTCTTGTTTAGTGATTAAATTATCTTGTCTCATCTAGAAACTAAGTAATTGAAAGAACTCATGGCTCTGACAGCCTAAACATATATAGAGAACACACGGTTGAAAATTAAGATTTTGTTGCGCTCATTGAAGAGTAACCGGAAGATTTGATCCTGATAGCATCTACATATACATATGTTAAAGAAACTTGGTTTGTTTAACCTCTCTCTCTATATATATAATACTAGTTATCTCCGGCTATATATCTTCATCTTTAGCAGTGATTTTTCTTTATTCTTTATGTTTTGACGACACTTCGTTTATTTTGTATATATAGATATGTTGTTTTCAATGGTGGCGCTAGCCTCTAAAATTAGGGAGAGCTAAATTTTAGGTATAGCTTGAACGGCACGAGGACTAGCATCACAACGCCTAAAATATTAATTTTTAAAAAATTATATACATTTAATTGCTATATACTTCAAATTCAAACAAAATATAAAACACAACTAAAAAATTATTAAAAAACCACAAAAAAATTCTCAGAAATTTAGGGTGGGCTACAGCCCACCCGTGCCCAAGGGTAGCTCCAGCCCTGGAGCCTTGCTTTCAAACATGGATATTATAGTCAGTGATAATGAAAGAAGTCTCATTTGCTTGTGCTCTTGAAGCCAATTTCTCTCTACGCAGGCTGCTTGCCATCTGCTTAATTAGCCTGTCCATAATGTCCCACTTTCTAAGTTTCTGAGGGTCGACGAGGTCTTAATTTCGTGAGGATAGACATCACTCGTTTCGTTCTCACTTTCTGAGTGAGGGTCGAGGTCTTAATTTCGTAAGGATGGACATAGCCGGCAGGAAAAGAGTGTCGTATAATGATTAGATTCGTACCCTCAAAATAAGAAAAGGAAAGATGCTCTCAATTGCTTTGAGGACCGGATATTGAGAGGGCCAGAAAAGAATTTATCATTGACAGGATTTCACAGGTGATGTGGTCATATCAGGTTCTACGTAGATTCCCTTCATAATATTCCTCATTCCGCACCAACTGTTTCTTGTGGATGTGTTCTTACTTTTTCTACCAACAGCAATCCATATAATCTTTCGGAAAAGAGAAATTACTCAACTCTTCTTTATTGGGTAAGTAGATTTTGTGAGAGGTGATCTCAAACCCATCCAAAGTCCGCAAATGGGTGTACGTTTAATGTACCTTTTTTTATGCATGTATTAAGGTAATTTTCTAACTCATTTGTACTTTTTATTATTTTTCATTTTTTTTAAAAATTCAGTTGGTTGGTTGCTGATCTTTCGTGGACTTGTTCTCATATAATCATGTTACCAAAGTAATGGGATGGAATCCTTGACACGATCCAGAGGTCTGATTAAAACAGTTTATGTTTTATCATCTCTTTCGAAAATCCATTCGGACAGAAGAAAAAAAAGAAAAAAAACAATAACCAAACTCTCAAAATCTTCTTTCCTCCTCCGTCAATTTCTTCTTTGCTCAAGGATGTGACGGATCGTCAAAATTCATTGTATCTCGGAAATAGATTGTTAGAAATCTGTCCACTGTTTGTGGCGGACGAAAATCTATTCTAAAGATAGCGTCCGTCATGTGCCTCAAATCTTTTACTTTCCATTCTATTTCTAGTTTTTGTGTATTTTCTGATTGCTTGTTTTAGAATATATCCAATAATAACTAAATATACTTGGGAGTGGGACCTATTAGATATCAAGAAGAGTACAAGAATTTGTATAGTGCAAATCCAAGCAGTGCACTTAACTTGGATATCTCCAAAAATGAGTTAAGCATATTAGGATACAAAATGTGTAAGATGTTCGGATGTTAGAATTAAAGTAACATTTTTGTCGTCAATAAATTTTAGATAGTAATTAACTTGAATGTAAGTTATGTAATCAAAGAGTCATGAGTTATGTAACTTCAGAGACGAGAGTTACAAATGACTAAGGGACTGTTTGGATAGATGTAAATTTTTAAAAGTGTAAAAGCGCACTTACATAATTATGTTGAGTTGCATACACTGTTTAGCAAGTGGCACTTTTCAAAATGTGTTTGGATAGAGTACTTTTGTCTCTTGCAAGTGGAAGAAAAAAGAGTTTGTTGTTTGGATGATGTTGAAAGTAGAAAAAAAAAATTGAGTTCCGTTGTTTGGATGGTTTCTGAAGGATGGATGATGGGATTGGAGATATGGAACTTCTAATTAATTAATTACCATAATTAAACAAAAAAATATAACTATCATATTAAATAATTACAATAAATATTAACTATCATTATTAAATTAAATAAAAAATTTAATTATCATAATTAAAATCATTAAACTTATAAGTACATATGTATCTTGTTATTTTATATCACGTTGAATAAATTATTTCCACTTCATTTTTATATTACATCAAATTTGTGTTCATCTTCACATTCGTAATTTGCTCATGGGCTAGTGTTCATCTTCACATTCTCTTCATTACATGAATCCAACATGTCCACTGTCGTGATACATTTCAATTGTCCTATCCTACCCTACTTGGATAATTGAAATGGAGACTTTTATTAGGACGCAATGCTCCATGGCTCGACTCATCATTAATAACTATTAGGACGCAATGTTGCATGGCTTGGGAAATATCATCAATGTTGTATCTGTTGGTGCTTTTCTTTACATGGAAAGAGCTTGTTCTCAACATACCTTGTAAAATTTAAGTCCCCATCGGAATACACCAAGTTATCTCAACATATATACTTGGTTGTGTTGTTGAGAGATGCACATGGGGTGATGACCTTAAGGAGGGAACCATGTGGGTGATTTTACTAGGAGGTAAGAATAAGGCTCCAAGGATTAAGCATTAATGCTTTTGTCATTCTCTTGGATTAATTCCACTTGGAGCTAAGCCCGCGACTCGGACTCGGACTCGGACTCGGGCTCATGGGACGTTTTGTTGGCCCATGCGGCCAATGCGGCCCATGCGGCCAGGCTGCTGCTGCTGCTGCGCCGCCGCATGGGGGGCTCCGCTGACTGTGCAGACTACAAGTCAGTTATGGAAAGACTGATTCAATGCGATTAATTCAGATCCACTTTTTGTGGGATTTGAATTAATTTCGTTGCTATCTTTGTGGGATTTGAATTAATCTCGTTGCTATCTTTTTGGGATTTGATTCAATCTTTCCATAACTGAAGAGGCGGCTAGGGTTTCCACCCTCTCTCTATATACTCTCTTCTGGCCTCCTTTGTGGGTACTACGAAAAGTTATAAGTCAGAAAAGGAGAAAGAGAGAGAGCTGCTGCCGCCATTGCAAGTCCATCCGAGGAGTCAGAACAGAGGTGACTTCGAGCGTTCCAAAATTTTTTCAAACTTGCTGATTCCTGGAAGCAGTTCGTGTGGGCGAATCTTGCTTTGAGCAACGGTGTTTTGACACCCCAGCATTTTTTTTCTTATCTTTCTCTAGATTATTGTACCTCGTTCGGTCCCAATTGCAACACGTTTGCAAGGAAGAACGAGAGATCTTCTCTTCTCTATTTTCCTCCTCCATATTGTAATCGGGTTATTTGGTTTTTGTATCATCGTAGATCTCTGTCGCATCTGTTTTACCATCTTTGATCAAGTCCCGGACTAACAATCTCAAAGCAAGATCTTATAGATGGAAAACATTAATGCTTCACTCGTCCAATCGGACTACTGCAAGTTTGAAAAGTTCGATGGAGGCATTATCAAGTCTGGAAGAGAAAGGTTTATCTAACTCTTCAACTAAAAGACGTTGATCATGTTCTGTTGGAGGAAGAAAACCCTCTGTTCCAGACACTGGATCTACTGCCGCAATCAATGCGGCTACCAAACTCCAGGCTAAATAGAGAAGGGAAAATAGCATCTGCAGGTTCTCATCCTGAATGCTATGGAGGACTCCCTGGTAGAATCCTACTCGAAGAAGGAACTTGCCAGAGACATATGGGAGTCTGTGGAAAAACTGTATGAAGAAGACAGGAACAGGAGCAAGATTTTGTGGTTGAAAAATATCACAAATGCTCTTTGAGGACGAGAAGTCCATGTTGCCACAGGTGAAGGAATTTCTGAAGCTACATCAGAAACTGGAAGACGAAGAGATGCCCCTTCCCGACAAGTTTGTCGTTGGAGGGATCGTCTCAAAACTTCCTACGGATGGAGTACCTTCTATGCAAGGATGCACAGAAAGAAGCTAGACATTAGCTTGGGAGATCTACTTCAAGAGATCCATGTTGAGGACGAGATGCTTCCCAACAGAAGGTGGACACTCTGTCCAAACAGTTGGCTAAAGCCAATCTAGTGCAGACGAGATCCCAAGGGGAAGCAGGCGGCTTCTCATCCCAGAAGAAGGACTTCACTAATCAAAAATGAAGGGTCCTTCATTCAAGCAACAAAAGACTAAGTCCCACGTGACTTGTTACAATTGTGGCAAGAAAGGCCACTACAAGAGTGAATGCAGATCTAAGCCTAAACAATCATAGAAAGGTGAGCCTAATAAGGTTTCATTGGTTTCTAACTTTGTTGCTATGATCGCACAGGTCACAACTGTGGGGTTGACTCTGACTGGTGGATAGACACTGGTGTGACTTGCCATGTCTGTTCTGGCAAGGAATGGTTCGTCACTGTCACGCCCAGAACCAGAATACTGGAGAGCGGGGGAATGACTCAACCAGCTACGTATTACGGGTAGATGAATACCGTATAATACGATCAATGCTGTCTAACAAGACGAGGGGTGCATACTACATGAAAGTCTCCCTATGGTCACTTCACATCTATTGTCTCAATCATTCAAACAAGAAACAGAAATAGAGAACATGTGAGATAAAGCAGTAAGGCGTCCCAAACGCTCAGTCAAATGTTCTTGATATCTGGCTTTACAAAATACAGCCAGATGATGTAGTCAGTATACACAATTGTTATCAGCTGCAGCCTGACTTAGTTACAATTATGCAAAAGTAGGTACAAGACAATCCGACTAACATGTCGGTGCCAAACGGCAAAGTATAAAGTATTTAACAAAACGAGCGGGGAAGTAAAAAAACCCACTCGAGCCCTCCTGCGATCATCCCTCTAGTGTTGACCATCGTGGAGGTAGAAGTAAGCTGGATCCTCGGGGACCGGCTCTAAATCTGGCCATGCAAAACCAGAGAGGTTAGACCTCTAACAGCAAGTACCGCAAGGAAGCACGATATGAGGGATTAAACCAGTAATGAGAAATATGATAAATAGATCTCTGCTTTCTACTGGAATTCACATAGTATCACGATACTTCGAACCAACCTCCCAACCAAACAAGGACAGAAGTTGGCACGTCATGTCCTGACATTTGATCATCTCAGTTAGGTAACAGAGGACATACAGTACACAAACAAGTTAATTTAAACGGCCATTCAACTACTACGGTTTGCTACTGTGAGTTCCAAGTTATCCTGGAATTATGCAATAGAGATTCCTCAGTTCTTACTAGTGCAAGCAAGGCTAGTTTATCCAGTCAATCAATTGCGCCAATCATGAATTAGACGAGTCCCAGCGGGAGCCCGTCATCAATATACAATATACAATAGATAATATAACCAGATACCGCTCCCTGCCCGTGTGGCAGATTTGTAGATCTGTGGGGACCAACCGGCCTGTCGGGCACTACTAGTCCCAAGAGGGCTGCCATGTAAGAACTCGGGAATCCATTCTCTCCATGCAGTAATTATTTTATTAACTTAATAGTCTCTACGTTAAGTGAAATTCCATGCCGTGGGCATGGTCATTCAAATGAGTACTTTCGTACGGGATACGATATGCACAACTCTACAACGATACCAGTGCGGTTAGGTTGCAGGTCTTACATAGCGTAATGCAACAATCAAAACTAACCACGGAGTAATCATGCCTTGACCATAAAGTACACATGCTGCTTTTGTAAAATAGTAAATAAATAATAAATAAATTGAAGCCTGCATGTGCCTGTATGTCGATATTCGGGATCAGCCAGTCGATTACAATAGTTCATAATTAATATGAACGTGTCTCATTCATTCAATTTAATAAGACGACTAGCCAGTCTCTTAGTTCCAACTAGGAACGCATGATCAATTATTAGTCGAAGTAACAGTCGGATCAATTCGTGACAAGGCATGAAAGTCAACTAGTATTAAGCATGATCGAGTCTATAACTAGCATAAAATAGTTGGTAACATATTCTTGAAGCCAAGGAAAAGATCTACAACTTTATGTTGGAAGATAGGAGAAATTCGGACCAGAAAACAGTCAAAAAGAGCATCAAACAATCAAAATCAGCCAAAATCAGCCTCATGCGGCTCAAAAATCCTTATGCGGCTCAAAATGCTCATGCGGCTCCAAAATCCTTATGCGGCTCAAAATGCTCATGCGGCTCCAAAAATCCTTATGCGGCTCAAAATGCTTATGCGGCTCAAAATGCTCATGCGGCCAGAAAAGCTTATGTGGCCAGGAATGGTCATGCGGCCAGAAAGCTTATGCGGCCAGGAATGGTCATGCGGCCAGAAAAGCTTATGCGGCCAGAAATGGTCATGCGGCCAGAAAAGCTTATGCGGCCAGGAATGGTCATGCGGCCAGAAAAGCTTATGCGGCCAGAAATGGTCATACGGCCAAAAGCTTATGCGACCAGGTACTATTCATCGTCCCTGCCAAAATCAGGACAGATGAACATAGAAGTTTGACCAAAATTATTTTGGCCATAATTTCCTCAAATCAAGTCGAAATCTAACTTTTCAAAAGCCAAAATTGGGTAGAATTGAATTCTCTACAACATAGAACAATCAAAACATGGAATGATGAAGTTTGATAGATCAAAACCCAAGAAACCAAAAAGGGAGAAAAACTTAGATCTACACAAAGCTAACCATGGAAAACAAAAACTACAAGACCTAAACATAGAGAAAGAAGAGACAAGCACAATAGACTAAAAATAAATGGGGATGCATGAAATCCTCCATGATGTGCAAGATGTACTTGCCTCTCACAAGTGGGTTAGGGTTTGGTGGAGGAGTAAATGTGAATGAATGAAGAGAGAGAATGAAAGAAGAAGTTTTATATCAATGTCAAGTGGATCTCCACCATTCATTCTTTCCACCAAATCCAAGCCATCCATTCCTTTCCATGTTGAACCAAACCACACCAAGTTGGTTTACCATGAACCGAAATGAACCAAGAGCCAAGAAAAAGCAGAAAATAAAATACAGAAAAATAATTAGCATGAAATTAAAAGAATTAAATATAAAATAAATGCATGACAGATACTAAATAAATTCGGGCAAGCGGTATACGTATAAAAATACGCATTCCGGGAACGGGGAGTGACAGTCACGTACCAGCCGATATCTGAGAAGGTCGTCATGGCGAACCAGGCCCAAGCTGAAGTTCTGGGGATCGAGACCGTGGAACTGAAACTCACTTCTGGGAACACTCTGACGCTTCAAGGTGTGAAGCATGTTCCGACGATTGCCAAGAACCTGATCTCTGGGAGCCTGCTCTGCAACGCGGCTTGAGGATGGACATCAATGCTGGTCAGATGGTGATGTCCAAGAAAGGAACATACTTCGGGAAGGCTTATCAAACCGAAGAAATGTTTAAAATTCAGCTTGTCAACCAGTTGATGACATTAATGCAGTTGTATTTTCTGATTATTCTCTTGAGTTGTGGCATAATAGACTAGGACATGTTCATTGTAAAAGAATTAACAAAATGTCTAGTCTAGGACTTATCTCCAAATGTGGGATTAAGGTGGAGAAGTGTGAAGTGTGTGCTCAGATGAAGATCACAAGGAAACCCTTTCATCGGGTCAATTGAAGCACAGATCTTCTGGAGTTGGTGCACTCCGATATCTGTGACTTCAAACATTTCTCCACGAAGGCCGGGATGAAGTATTTCATAACCTTCATCGACGACTTCTCAAAATACGCGTTCGTCTACTTGCTCAAGTCTAAAGACGAAGCCTTCGAGAAGTTCAGAGAGTTCAGGGCCGAAGCTGAACGGCAGATGGACAACAACTCAAGAGGTTGAGAAGTGATCGAGGTGGGGAGTACAGGTCTCATAATTCGCATCATTCTGCAAAGAACATGGAATCATATACGAGACTACTGCTCCATATCTCCTCAATCCAACGGAGTAGCAGAGAGGAAGAACCGAACATTAACATAAATGATGAATTCTATGCTGCTTACTGCAGGCCTTCCAAAATGCTACTGGAGAGAAGCTGCATTAACGGCCACTTTCATTCTGAATAGAGTGCCATATGCAACTTCGGACGTAACTCCTCATGAACTCTGGTTCAAAGTCAGACCTAACTTGAATGTCATTCGAGTGTGGGGGTGTCTGGCATATGTGAAGCTTCCAGATCTGAAGATTCAGAAGCTAGGGACAAGGACTACGAAGGCGATCTTCTTGGGGTATGCCGAGAAGAGTGATGCTAGGAGATTTCTTGATATTGAGTCAAATCATATCATCGAATCTCGCGATGCTGAATACTTTAAAGACAAGTTTGCAAAAGACAAAATATTGTTCTTTCGGACATTCTGGAAAATGATGTAGGTGCAAATGAGACTGAAATCTCATATGGGCCAGTAGTCCAAGAAGAACCTGTTGTTGATGAAACCAACTCTTGTACCAGAACTCGCAAAGCCGTCAGCTAAGCGAGCGAGGAGAGCGAAAGACTTCGGAGATGACTTTGTCACCTATCATGTGGAAGCAGATCCGCTTACCTATGATGAGGCGATAAAGACCAGAGATGCTATCTTCTGGAAGGATGCAGTGAATGACGAGTTTGACTCTATCACCTCCAATAACACATGGGTGTTGGTAGATCTACCTGAAGGAGAAAAGCCCATCGGATGTAAATGGATCTTCAGAAGAAGATGAAGGCAGATAGAACTATTGACAAGTTCAAGGCCAGGCTGGTAGCCAAGGGATTTTCTCAGAAACAGGGGATAGACTACTTTGACACGTACGCTCCAGTAGCTCGGATGACCATCATCAGGATGTTAATCGCTGTAGCAGCTATACATAAGTTGGTGATACATCATATGGATGTAAAAACAGTATTCCTAAATAGGGAGCTGACCGAAGAGATTTACATGCAACAGCCAGATGGATTTGTCGTCAAAGGTCTTGAAGACAAAGTCTACAAGTTGGTGAAATTATTGTATGGTTTGAAGCAAGCTCCCAAGATGTGGCATGAGAAGTTTGACAAAGTTATTAGGTCAACCGGCTACAGAGTCAGCGAGGCGGACAAATGTGTTTACACAAAGTTTGCTGATGGAAGAGGAGTCATCGTTTGTCTGTACGTGGACGACATGCTAATCCTAGGCACGGACATAGGCTTTGTCACAGAGACAAAGAAGTTTCTCTCAACCAAGTTCAGTATGAAGGACTTGGGGGATGCAGATGTCATCTTGGGCATAAAGATCATCCGGACAGACACTGGAGTAGCGCTATCACAATCTCACTACATTGAGAAGATGCTCACACGCTATGGGTATAAGGATCTTCCAGGATCGATACGCCATACAGGTGTGATCAGAAGCTGAAGCCAAACTCGAGGAAAAGCGTCAGGCAGCTGGAGTATTCTAGCATTATCGAAAGTTTAATGTACGCAACCACTGCCACAAGGTCTGACATAGCTTTCGCCGTGGGAATGCTGAGTCGGTTCGCAAGCAACCCAGGGGTTGAGCACTGGAAAGCTGTGAAGCGGGTGATGAGATATCTTAAGAAGACTCAGACATATGCACTGCACTACAACGGGTATTCGATAGTAGTGGAAGGCTTCAATGATGCTAGCTGGTGTTCAGAGGTGGAAAGCGAGAGATCCATAGGTGGATATGTCTTTTCCTTGGGTGGAGCTGCTATATCGTGGAAGTCGAAGAAGCAGACTATACTCTCTCGTTCCTCCATGGAATCTGAATTATATGTACTTGAAACTGCAGCAGATGAAATAGAATAGCTTCGGAAGCTCATGTATGATCTTCCAGTGGTTGGGGCTCAGATACCGACGATACCGATATACTGTGACAATCAGGCGACTGCGACGGTGGCATCAAATGACCTCTTCAACGGGAAGAAGAGGACTGTGCTGTTGAAGCACAGAGCAGTACACGATCTTATCAAAAGAGGTGTAATTGCAGTGGTTGATGTTCGGAGTCAGGAGAACCTGGCAGATCCGTTCACAAAGGGCCTCAAGCGCCAGTTGGTCGATGACACAGCTTGTAAAATGGGCTTGAAGGCATTCTGATAGTGTATCTTTTTAATCCTACCATAAAATTTTATGCTATTAGTTCAAAGAGAAATCTACTAGGCATCTAACTTTTGGTTCAAAGGAGGATCACTGACTGAAAAACTATCAGGTAACAGTGGGTACTTGTTCTCTGGAACATGGAAGGGATACGGACCCATAACCACTGTTGTCTACTATGTATTTTCTGCGAAAAAAATAGATCCTGTGGAAGGTTGGCTTAAACGCCTTAATGAGTTCTCAGGCAGAGTGAATGCCTGGTGTGCTTTACAGGAAGCACGGTAGAGCAGCACTACAAGGAGTGAAACTCCATGCTACAGTGGGGTGACTCCACCATGAGGTTCCCAGGTAGCGGTAATGCCTCGGCTTTGCAAGCCAAGTCATAGCGGCGTAGCACCGCAAATAGGCAGGTAGCCTAATGATGTATGACGTAATTAAAGAGTTGTAGACAGCACTACAAAGGGGAGGATGGCCCCATGTTACAGTGGCACGACACCACGATGAGGTACCCAGGTAGGGGTAAAGTCTCGACCTTGCAAGCCATGTCGTTGCGGCATAACACCGCAAGGAAGCCTTAGGCTTCATGCTGAGTAGATTGGCACTACAAAGAGGCTGAGACCTCATGCTACAGTAGTATGACACTACGATGAGGTTCCAGGTAGGGATAATGCCTCGGCTTCAGGCCATGTCATTGCGGCGTAGCACCGCAAGGAAGCGCAAGGCTTCATGTCATATCTCTTTAATAAAGAACTCACCTATAGTGTATGGAAAGAGATATCAGGCCGTCTCTTGAGGGTAAACTTGTAGACGTCCAAAATTATACACTGAAACCAGGCTAGCACAGGACCTTTAATGTGCAGCCAGAAGCACACGTAACTACATTTTGTGAGTGGGAAGAATTACAATTGTGGTGCAGAATTCAAGGCGTAGTACATTCTTGTATCACATTGTTATTTAATCCATGCGGAAAGATTCAAGTCGTCAGCGACATCTATCCTAATGCAAAATGGACAGTTACTGTGGGGAACGCTCAACCCTGGACACATATATATGTTGTGATATGTGGGGGATTGTTGGTGCTTTCTTTACATGGAGAGAGCTTGCTCTCAACATGCCTTGTAAAATTTTAGTCCCACATCGAAAATGTACCATGAGTTATCTCAACATATATACTTGGTTGTGTTGTTGAGAGATGCACATGGGGTGGTGACCCTAAGGAGGGAACCATGTGGGTGATTTTACTATGAGGTAAGAATAAGACTCCAAGGATTAAGCATTAATGCTTTTGTCATTCTCTTGGATTAATTCTACTTGGAGCTAAGCCCCAAAGGGGCTTAGCGACTCGGACTCGGACTCGGGCTCATGGGCTCATGGGACGTAATGTGGCATTTTGTTGGCACACTTTGCACTTAGCAGTCAGCAGTCATACGGTCTTATGGGCTCATATGCGGCCATGCGGTCTTATGCGGCATGCGGCTCATATGCGGCCTCATGCGGCTCATGCGGCCATGCGGCTAATTCGGCCATGCGGCTCATGCGGTCCATGCGGCCCATGCGGCTCATGCGACCCATGAGGCCATGCGGCTCATGCGGCCAGGCTGCTGCTGCTGCCGCATGGGGGGGCTCCGCTGACTGTGCAGACTACAAGTCAGTTATGGAAAGACTGATTCAATGCGATTAATTCAGATCCACTTTTTGTGGGATTTGAATTAATTTCGTTGCTATCTTTGTGGGATTTGAATTAATCTCGTTGCTATCTTTTTGGGATTTGATTCAATCTTTTCATAACTGAAGAGGCGGCTAGGGTTTCCACCCTCTCTCTATATACTCTCTTCTGGCCTCCTTTGTGGGTACTACGAAAAGTTATAAGTCAAAAAAGGAGAAAGAGAGAGAGAGCTGCTGCCGCCATTGCAAGTCCATCCGAGGAGTCAGAACAGAGGTGACTTCGAGCGTTCCACAAGTTCTTCAACTTGCTGGTTCCTGGAAGCAGTTCGTGTGGGGCGAATCTTGCTTTGAGCAACGGTGTTTTGACACCCCAGCATTTTTCTTTTTCTCATCTTTCTCTAGATTATTGTACCTCGTTCTGTCACAATTGCAACACGTTTGCAAGAAAGAACGAGAGATCTTCTTTTCTCTATTTTCTCCTCCATATTGTAATCGGGTTATTTGATTTTTGTATCATCGTAGATCTCTGTTGCATCTGTTTTACCATCTTTGATCAAGATCCGGGACTAACAGTATCTGTAAACCACTAGGATGATTCTAGAAGGTGGAGATGAACATCTACATGTATTTACACTATGAAGCATATGTACAAAAAGCTGAATGACTCTCGTACTTTGTGACCCCTACTAATTTTATTGATAACTCGGGTTCTACTGAAAGCCAAGTTGTTAGTAAAGAACAGACTTCTCACTTGTGACAATTTGCAAAGAAGAGGTATTTAGCTTTGCAAGAGTTGTGTGATTGCTGCGAAGAATCTATATTTCACATCTTCAATTGACTGTCATTGTACTTCCAGTTGTTGGAACCACATTTTTCAATATCTTGTCAGAGTTACAAGTCGTTTCTCCTTTTGAATTTTGGAGTAATATGCATGAGAGTTTCTTTCAATTCATTTACTTAAGGTACTGTTTGGAAAGGGTGGAAAGTGGGAGGAAAAAAAAAGTTGAGGAAAAAGTGAGAGGAAAATTTTAAATGATGGTGTTTGGAAAGGGAGAGAGAACATGGGGGAGGAAAATTTGAGAGGAAAAAGTAGGTGGGTCCCACCAAAAAATTTTCTCCCAAATGTGGGAGGAAAATGGAGAGAGATGAGAGGAATTTGAGTGAATTTACCCCACCACCCCTCAAAAAGTTAATATTAAAACATCATTTGAGAATACCAAGGAGGAAATAGTAATTATACCTATATCCATAAACAAATAAAAAATTATTTTTAAACTTTTCCTTCCCCTACTTTTTGTCCATCCAAACAAAGGAAGGAAAAATTAACTTTTCTTTCATTTTACTCTCCTCCATTTTTCTTCCCCTCAAATTTTTCTCTCCCTCCCCACAAATGTTCCCAAACACAGTGTAAGAGTATTTCTTTGTGACTGTGGCGCCTTTTATGACTTTGAGATGGTGTGTTTGGGAAGAGAGAGAGAAACCTAATAATTTTTAGAAGTATTTCAAAGAGACTTTCGAATATTATGTCTCTTCTGAACCAGAAAAGTCTTGGATAAAATAAATCCAACTAGAATTGAATTGATGTTGCTTGCTCTGTTAATGATGCTATTAGTTAACTCTCGGGTGGATTTTGCCTTTATGATTCTCAACTATGTTGAAAAGATTGGGACTCCTCAATGGCAGTTTATGGACTTTATTTCTCCACTTTTATCGATGTGCCTTGAGTTAACCTTCAAGGAAATTCTTTTCCTTTACCTCCAATTATTTTGGACTTTATCATGTAATATTATATAAGTGATATTTTGGCCTATATACTAATGTTTTTGTCTTATAATAAAATAAGATTTGGATGTGATCTACTTGATCCCATCCTTTCTCTGAAAACATGGATGTCAAGGATGTATGAGAGGATATACGACAACAAAAAAGCCTTTATCCGTACCAAAATTTAGGTATGTTAATTTGATCATTTTCTTCGATTCAGCTCTACGAAGTATCATGCAATTTGTAACATTAAAAAACATATATCTTTATTTATTTATTTTCATCACTTTCCATAATTAAGAATAATGCTATTCATTTTTTCAAATTGTTTCTCCAAACTATCCCTCCTTATGTGGTAGCTGACGTGATGGTTGATGTGACAACTGACATGACAAAATTTAAAAATAAATTAAAATTAACATTAATATTGATATTAACATTAACATTAAAATTAAAATTAAAATTGGGTAATTAAATTTTTGGATTAAATTTTTTCATGTCAGTTGTCATGTTAGATGATACACAATACTATTTAACATGCCACGTCAGCTGTCATATAAAAGAAATAGTTTGGCAATTTGAAGGGATAAATAGCATTACTCATCCTTATTACATCTTGACAATAACCATTTGGTTGGTTGCTCTGGGATTGCAGTACTTTCTTGGTAAGTGAATCTCTTGCTTCATTGTAAGTTTTAAGTTGCCACTTATCATAAAAATCTATATGTTGCAAATTGCCATTATTATGGTATGGAGCACTATGAATTTTTTTTTTCTCAACTGTCAAAGATAGTATCCCACAATGGGATGGAACCCATGGAGTCAGAAAACTTATGCCGCCTCCTACTTGTGCTACCATTTAATTTTTCAAGTTAGGCAGGTCCGTGTAAATTCCGGCGGGCGATGGGTGAACTTTGTTGGCCGGTTTGGTCGATGGTTGTGAGACGGGGGAGTAGGCGGCGCTGCAAGGAGGTTGGAGGAACAGTGCAGCGCTTGATTGAGAGTATCAGAGTGATTGAGAGTATCAGAGTTTGTAACAAATCCGAGCATATATACCATGGGCATTCGAATTACCTTGTTTCAAAAAAAAAAAAAAAGGACCAAAGGAGAATAATAGGACTCAAATTGTAGAGGATATGAAGACACAGACTATTGGGCGTGGAAGGAATCAGCATATGGTGAATTCTCATTAAGCCTAGCAGTGAATGCCATCATATTGTTAGTTTGTATCTCGTTTTTTTATTGAGCCTTCAAAATAGGGTGATAATGGAGTTATTAATTTAGTTACTATCGAGTAGGAGGTAGGATCATGAAGTGTAGATAATTGGAATTGATTTAGGCCTTACATGTGAATTCTCTTTTACGATATATGGACCTAGTCGAATATTGCACCTAACGAACCAATTCTGGTTCGGGTCACACCGTGTTCCCAACATGTGGTATCAGAGCCTAAGGTTATGTGGCTGATTTAGACGGCTCTAATTGGTTCGAGACAAATGGTATTACACGTTCATGCATATATACGGATATATGGATTTTCTTCTCAAGATAGAGTTAGGAACACATGCAACTACACAGATTGGCTTCAAAGATTATACGCGCTCTCTTCTCAAGCTGAAGTTAGAAGTGTATGTAACTATATGGATTGGATTCAACGGTGGGATTGACGTATCCAAGGTGGAGCAAGAAGTTGTGGTCACACAATGGTGGTGCGGATGAACATGTCGATTTGGTTTTGTGGTCGAACGGATCGAGATAACAATAAATTGAATTTTCTGGGTGCTCGACTGGCTAGAACAAGCAAATGAAGCATGGGTACTAATTGGTTGTTCGGCTGGCAGAAACGAACAAAGGTAGTAGGGACGTTAAGGTTGTTCGGCTAGAGCTAAGGTAGAGATTATTATATTGTATCCCGTTTCCGATTGAGCCATCAAAAGGGGGTGTCAACGGAGTTTGTAATTTTATCATATATTGTATAGAAGGTAGGATCATGAGATATAGATAATTAGCATTAATTAGTTCAGGACTTACATAAAAATTTGCGTTTAAGACATATGGACTCAGTCTAATATTGTACCTCATGGATCAACTCCGATTCGAATCACACCATATTTCCAACACATGTCGCAACACCATATTGTGGATTGGGAATAATTGATGTCGGTTTAAGGGGGAACAATAAGATGAAAGTATGCTTGCCGTAACAGGTGGCTGACCTGTGTAATGTGCCAAGGAGCCCAGGGGAGCAGAGACCATGTCTTCTTCGAGTGCCCTATCCGGGGAAGTGTGGCAGACATTTCGGACGAGGTACACCACCAACCAATGGCGTAGCCATTAGTGGGTAGACTCCAGGCCACCCATTATTATTATTATTATTATTATTATTATTATTATTATTATTATTATTTATTTATTTATTATTTATTTATATATGTCATTCTACATGCCACTTCCAAGCCCACAACATCCCTTACTTAACAGCCTAGTTCCTCTCTTATTATATATACTAGTAAATGCACCATTCATAAGATAGCACATCACTTCTCTTATTATATATACTAGTAAATGCACGTACTTTGCACGTATAATAACGTATAATAAGAATATTATTCAATTATAGTTAAATATTTTTTTTAACTCATGTGGTTAAGGTGTGATGTATTTTTCTTTTTTGGTTGAGTTCGATTCTCCATGTTGACGAATTTAAACTTTTTTCAATAATTTTTACACAATTAATTTTTTTTAAAATAAAATGGACCGTGATATAATGACGTCTTAGACGGCTCAAAAGTGTGCTTTTTTTTGACGGAATAAAAGTGAGCTGTTTTGAAGCCTCATTATATAGTAAAATATATATATATATATATATATATATATATATATATATATATATATATATATATATATATATATAATAATTTTTTGGAGTCATGCAGCTCTCCTTCCCCTCCGCTTCCGGGGCGCTGTCCCTCGTCTAGGGCCGCCGCGGCCGCTGCGGCGGAGCTGCGACGGTGCTCGGCTCCGCGGCTCCCCCCTCCCCCCTTCTTTTTCTCTCCCCCATGGTGACTCCTCCCGACCTTCTAGCTTTCCTTGGGATCTCCTCCGATCCGGCTCCCCTCCCCATTCTTTCTTCTTCGCTCCCGACCATCACCCGCCTCCCCTCACCTCCGCCCCGCACCTTCCCCTCTCTTCCGCCACCACCACCATCCTCACCTTCTCCTTCTTTCCTCCTCCGCCTTCCCGGTGTCACGTCCCGATTCGATAAAATCGATAGTCGTCCCCCGGGGCGTGATGCCGTGCAAGCCTAAGTTTGCGCTTGCACAAGGCGGTTCATAAGGTTATCCGAAACAACAGCATGTGTAAGAGTACGCTGAGAAATTGAACACATTCATTTATAAAAGGAAACTTGCATTTTATTGATAATAAGTAGGTTACAGACTCAATTACAAAAGAGGCCTCGCGGGCTTACAACCGACATCGATGAGATAGTCATTCCATACATTTACATCACTTTTTACAAACATCAAAACGACTCTCTAAGACCTGGGATCGGCGAGAGTTTGTGACTCATGATGCGGTTGGGTTGGAGTCTTCAAAATGTTGCAGAGTTAGCCTTCGCACCAGCAAGGCTTCATAAGAAAGGAGCGTCGCCTTCAGTTCCTTGGCACGCTATCCTAGTCCCGAGTACCTGTTGAGAGCGAGGGTCAGCACTTTACACTTTGTGCTGGTACGTGGCAATTTAAATTCCGTGCTCTCATTTGTTGAAGAATTAAAGTGAGCGTGCATGCCGATATTTAATGAAGTTGCTAGCCATCCTACTCAATTCAAACTTATATTTGAAGGCACAACCGTATAATGACGATAGATCTTACCCTCGGCAAAGCGTGCCGTCGTAGCGTAAACTTACCATGTTCTTCCCTGTCATGTTGATAATAATAATACGTAATTGAGTGCGTTCGTGAAGGTCACTGGCACGACAAGCCATCCTGGACATATAGCTTGGTAGACAGAGGTCCTTCAGCGCAGGTAGCGAGCCCCGTTGAAAGCCACTGCCTACCGTGGCATGCATCCGGCATATCCGTGTTTCTTCCTAGGCCGGAACGGTCCCGTGGCCTCGGGATACCGTCCGAAGAAACAATCGTCCTTGTCGACAAGTTGTCCATGACCGTGCCAAGTTAATTCGTTATTTCAAGGCACATCTTATAGTATCGTTACGACATTTATTTAATCGATTCATCCTTCCTTAGCACGGTTCTATATGATTTGATAATTGCAAGCACGATAATATTATATGACAAGCATCTGTATAGTTCGTGTTTGTGGGACGTCGTGTGACCGTTCATCAAAATATCATTCATGTCGTTGCATTACCTCTAGCATAGCACATGTCTAGTATTGATAATGTATTAGAGAAGAGGGTCGAGGGAAGAAGGGTCAGCCACTCACCTTAGTATTTACTTGAGACGAGAAACTGGTTGACCGTGCTAGACGTTGCCTGCGCGATCACCTGAAATCGCACAAGCAACCGATTAGAACACTGTGTTATTCAAGGAATTTCGATACGAATACGAAGTTCGAAACGTAAGCCATGAAAACCATCGAAAACATTCACGAAAATGCATTCAGAAAATAAAGCCAAAACCAACGCAAGCGGCATGAAAAGCAGAGCAACGGGAGGTCTCTCCCGACTCAGCCGCAGAGTCAATCCTTGAGGCGCAGTCCGCTGAATATGGGACTTGGTTCCGAAGAAGCCATTCCATAACGGGGAATGGATCTTAATTCAAACCGTTCCCGTTCGATCGATTCGATCGATCCCGACCTATCGGTCCCGACCGAGTCGATAGCGACAGTGTTCCTTTTTCGCACACCCCGTGGACGAACAACGGGGCACGATGTAGGGACGGGGCACTACACCATAACCAACTAAGAAAAAGTTTCATCCTCGAAACTTAAGAACAGAACCTACCTCTATAAGAACAATGAAGGAAACTTTTCCTTTATCTCTGACTCGAGTTCCCATGTCGACTCTTCTGCCGCATGGTTCCTCCAGAGTACGCGAACGAGAGGGATTGTCCGATTTCGCAGCAGCTTATCCTTGTGTTCTAAGATTTGAACTGGCTCTTCAACGTAGAATAAGTCGGACTTTATCTCCAGCTGGCCAAAATCCACCACGTGGCTAGGGTCGTGCACGTACTTCCGTGGCTGGAAGACGTGGAAGACATTGTGCACACCTTCAAGCGCCGACGGTAGGGCAATTTTATAGGCTACTGGGGCGACCCGCTCGAGTATTTCGAACGGCCCAACGAATCTCGGACTCAGCTTTCCCTTCGCGCCGAACCGAGTAACTCCTCGCATGGGCGACACCTTCAGGAACGTATGATCGCCCACCCGGAACTCAAGCGGTCTTCGATGGGTATCGGCGTAGCTCTTTTGCCGACTCTGTGTAATCTTCAGTCTTTTTCGAATTAGCTTGACCTTTTCTACAGTCTGTTCTACCAGCTCCGGGCCGAGTATTTGCCGTTCTCCGGCTTCATCCCAGCAAATGGGCGATCTGCACTTCCGGCCGTACAAAGCTTCATACGACGCCATTTGGATGCTGGACTGGTAGCTATTGTTGTATACAAATTCCGCCAGCGGTAGGTGGACGTCCCAGCTTGATTTAAAGTCAATTGTGCAGAGTCGTAGCATGTCTTCGAGAATCTGATTAATGCGCTCCGTTTGGCCGTCGGTCTGAGGATGGTAAGCTGAGCTGAACTGCAACTTGGTATCCAGCGTTCGACTGAAGGCTACTCCAGAATCGCGACATGAACCGTAAATCCTGATCAGAGACGATGGATACTGGAACTCCGTGCAGCCGTACTATCTCGTCAAGATAAATCTGCGCCAGGCGATCAATACTCCAAGTAACTTTGATGGCAATAAAGTGCGCTGACTTGGTTAGTCGATCGACGATGACCCAGATGGCGTCGCTCCCCCGTGGTGTCTTCGGCAGGCCAACAATAAAGTCTATCGTGACATGATCCCATTTCCACTCTGGAATGGCAAGGTTCTGCATCTCCCCGTCTGGTCGCTGAAGCTCAGCTTTCACCTGCTGACAGGCCATGCATTGCGACACGAAGAGCGCCACATCTCTCTTCATCCCGTGCCACTAGAAGGTTGTGCGGAGGTCCTTATACATCTTGGTACTACCTGGATGCAAGGTATTTTGCATAATGCGCCTCCGACATTATCTTCTTTCGTAGTTCTGAGTCATCCGGAACACATAGTCGGCCATTCATTCTCAGTACGCCGGTCTTATCTTCCGCAAAGTCGGTCGCACTACCTGTCGAAATTCGCTCGCGCATTTTCTTCAGGTACGGATTATCCTTCTGAGCGGCCATGATCTTTTCCAGCAAACTCGGCTCTAACTGCAGCTGCGCCAACCGTATATCCCTGAATCGAACCCGGAGATCGATGCCCATTTCTTCTAGATCTTGTAGTAGTCTGCGGTTGATGGATAGCGAGGCCAGATACTTTCGACTGAGAGCGTTCGCCACCATATTTTCCTTGCCCGGAGTATAGTCGATCATCAAGTCATAGTCTTTGATCAGTTCGAGCCAGCGCCTCTGTCGCAAGTTCAATTCCTTCTGGGTGAAGAGATACTTGAGGCTCTTGTGGTCGGTATCGATCGCGCACGCCATGTCATATAGATAGTGGTGCCATAATTTTAATGCGAACTCCAAGTCGTACGTAGGATAGTTCTTCTCGTGCGGCGTCAACTGTCTGGAGGCGAAGGATATCACCTTGTTTCGCTGCATGAGCACACATCCCAATCCCTGGCCTGAATCATCGCTGAATATCTGAAAACCCTCTGGTCCATCCGGAAGTGCGAGTATAGGTGTCGAAATTAGTCGCTGTTTTAGCTCCAGGAATGAAGCTTCACAGTCATCCGACCACTCATACACGACTCCCTTTTGAGTGAGGCGAGTCAGTGGCGATGTAATCTTCGCGAAGTCTTTCACGAAGCGTCGATAGTATCCCGCTAAACCAAGAAAGCTTTGAATCTCACTAGCAGACGCAGGCCGCTTCTAATTAGTAACAGCTTCCACTTTTTTCGGGTCGACTGCAATGCCTTCGGACGAAATGATGTGACCAAGAAAGGATACGCTGCTTAGCCAAAATTTGTACTTACTCTGCTTCGCGTACAACTCATTTTCTCGAAGTGTCTGGAGCACGGCCCGTAGATGTTCTGCATGCTGCACCTTGTCCTTCGAGTAGACGAGAATATCGTCAATAAAGACTACCACAAATTTATCAAGGAAGGGTCGAAATACCCGATTCATCAGATCCATGAAGGCGGCAGGGGCGTTCGTCAGGCCGAATGACATCACCAGGAACTCGTAGTGGCCGTACCGAGTGCGAAAGGCTGACTTTTGCATGTCGTCTGACTTGATCTTGAGTTGATGATAGCCCGAGCGGAGATCAATCTTCAAAAATACTGAGGCGCCTTGCAGTTGATCGAATAAGTCGTCTATGCGGGACAATGGGTACTTATTCCGGATGGTGGCCTTAATCAGCTCTCGGTAATCGACGCACAGACGCATGGACCCATCCTTCTTCTTCACGAACAATACGGACGCTCCCACGGTGAAACACCAGGCCGAATAAACCCTTATCGAGTAACTCTTGTAACTGGACCTTGAGTTCCTTCAGCTCGGCGGGAGCCATTCTGTACGGGGCCTTGGAAATCGGTCGAGTATCGGGAAATGTATCGATGCTGAACTCGATTTCTCGGTCGGGGGGTATGCCGGGTAGCTCGTCCGGGAACACAGGGAATTCTGCCACAACGTTGGTCTAACCCGCGTTTGCACCATTCTGTCGCATGTCTCGGACGGACGCCAAATAGCCTTCGCACCCAGAATGCAGCATCCTCCGAGCAGAAATTGCCGAAATCAGCATGCAGGTCGACGACTCACCACACGAAAAGCAGAATTCAGGCACTCCTGGAATGCGGAAGGTGACCGTCTTTCTGGCGCAGTCTATGGTTGCATTGCACGGCCCGAGCCAATCCATTCCCAGAATGATATCGAAGTCCTTCGTGTCTAGGACTATCACGTCAAGACCGATCTTTTGACTGCCGATACAGATAATCCCGTCAGCAAAAGCTAAATTAGTGAGTATTGGTGTGCCCGAAGGTGTTACGCTAAGGTCGAGATCTAATGATTATCGAGAATTTGTGCTTGACGAAAAAGTTCGCCGAGATAAAACTATGGGAAGCACCTGAATCAAATAGTACACGAGCAGACACATTATTGAAACTAAGTATACCTGTCACGACCGTATCTGACGCAAGCACTTCATCTCGAGTCATGGCGTAGACGCGGCCCTAGGCATTGGGGCGACGGTCTTGGCTATTTTGCGGTGCGGGTTGAGGTGCTCGAAGTACCGGAACTTGATTTCCCGGACAGTGCTGTGGATGCTGAGGCGCGTCTAAGTTGTTTCTTCTATGCTTCGGGCATCTCCATGAAAGTGACCCCTTTTTTCGCAAATGAAACATCCGCCATTTGAACTTCACAGTCGACAGCGAGATGTCCGTTCCGGTTGCATTTTGTGCAGTGAGGTCCCTGGTTCCGTACCTGATGTCCGCCCTGGTGCCAGTTGTTCGGACGCTTGGTCACGTTATTTCCTCCCGCGTGGCAAGGGCATTTGTGATTGTAGGTATGTACAGCGCCGACAGCACCTGGAGGATATTGGCGTTCAAGTCGGAGGGCGTGGTTGAGAGACTCTCCCATCGTTTTGTTTTGCAGAACAGACACATGGGCGTAGATGGATGGTCGTGATCTACTTCGAATCGTCGAGCACGACTCGCCAGGGTGGACAGAAATTCTCCTGCAAACTTGGCTAACTTGTTGAACTCCGTCGCATACTGCCGTACCGTCATATTCCCTTGCCTTAGCTGCATGAATTCATTTTCCTTCTCTTGTCGAAACGGCTTCGGGG
>JANAVB010034712.1:0-20359 GCA_029216955.1 Iris pallida | reverse complement strand
TTAAAAAAAATGCACTTCCCAAAATACCCCTAATGCTTACATTTGGCTGTTGGCTCTCTTTCATTCTATGTATAAGACAATGTTTGTTTGAAACATAAACCTAAACTTTATATTTTCTATTTTTTGACCGGTTGGTTGGAAGGAAAAATAATATATTTTTTTATATTTTTTTTTTTACTTATTTGCTCTCATTTAATATATTGAAACTTTTTCTTACCTACAGATCTCAAATCCAACTGCAATTTGTTTTTATATTCTCTTTTTTTTTTTTACTTATTTGCTCTCATTTAATGTTTGAAGCTTTTTTTACTTATTCCTTTTTTTTTCAAGACGTCCAAATAGAAATTATGGAAGCCTATTCGTAGATAATCGACAAAGGCGGTGGCAGCCACTGAACCCGGACCATGCTTCCACATACATGTTTTGCAATTTATTTTTGGATTTTTGACACGTTTAGAATATTTAAGTTATTTGTTTAAGTAATACATGTGATGAAAATAAATTTGTACCAAGATTTACAATTTCAGTTAGAATTAATAAATAAATAATTACGATAATAGTCATGACTAATAAATAATTACGATACAAGTTCAGGACTAATCGGACATTTGTTAAAAAAAAAAATTCCAGAAAAAATTTAAGATGAAAACCTACTATTTAGATTATAAACATTTATTTTCGAAAATGACGTCAAGCATGAGAATTGATTTTTGTTAATAATCTTTTTAATATTTTGTTTTTTGTTTCCATTTTTTTATTTCTTATTTCATATATTTTTTTCATCTTTTTAATAATCTTTTCTAGAATTAATAAATAAATAATTACGATAATAGTCATGACTAATAAATAATTACGATACAAGTTCAGGACTAACCGGACATTTGTTAAAAGATTTTTTTTTTCCAGAAAAAATTTAAGATGAAAACCTACTATTTAGATTATAAACATTTATTTTCGAAAATGACGTCAAGCATGAGAATTGATTTTTGTTTAATAATCTTTTTAATATTTTGTTTTTTGTTTCCATTTATTTAGTTCTTATTTATTTTATTTTATTTTTCATCTTTTAATAATCTTTTCTAGTTTTTTAAGAGTGACTTTTATTTTCAAATTTGTATAGTTTTTGTTGTTGTCTTTTTTCATTGTTTAAGATTTATCCTCATTTTTTGGTTTTTTTGGAATATTTTGTCTATTTTTTATTTTTTCCATATTTTAATAGCATTTTTGTTTTTTATTTGGTTTTTTTTTCCAGTTTTTCATCATTTCTATTTTTTAAGAATTAATTTTTTGTATTTATCAGTTTTATTTTTCCCAAAAATATTTATATATTTGTTAAATAAAAAATAATTATGACAAAATAATTTTAAATAATATTTATCCATTTTTTTGACGAAACTAACCGTTTTTAACAAGTTAATACTAATTAAAATAATTTTAATAAATAATTTTACTAGCAAAGACCATTTTCCCTTTGTTAATATTTATCCACTTTTTAACAAGTATTTTTGCGTAACCGTTTTTAACAAAATAGTTTTAGAACTAACCGTTTTTAACAAGTTAATATTAGATAGCCCAGGGGTAAAATGGTCAAAATAACTCCATTTTAACACCCGCAAACGGAAAAGTTAGCGGAGGGGGTGATTTGAGCATTTTCGTATCTAGTTGGGTTTTTCGGATCAGGGAGTCTTTATTTGCATTTTCGTGCATCTAAGGAGGGTTTAAATGCACTTTACCCTAAAGTATTTGATGGTTAGTTTAAACATAATTTTAATTTTAAATATATTCTAGTATTGGATGGTTTTTAATTTTTTATGTGAGAGGAGAGGTGAGGAGAGAGGGTTCGGTTATCCACACATAAGATTAAAAAAGTAGTTAATTTTAATATTTTTATTTTTAAAAAAAGGTTGATGATATACACGGCTTAGACGGCTCAAGATTGAGCCGTTTTGAAGCCCCTTTATAATAGTAGAGACTAGTTACTTTCATGTGCGTTGCACATTAGAAAAGAAAAAAACTACAATATGATTTAAATATAAAATTTTAAATTATGTTAGAATATTTTAAATATAATTTGAATATATTTAGTTATGATTTATTATAAATATATTTTTAAACTTTTGGATATGTGTTTAGTTAGATAATATCATTTAGTTAGTTTAGATATAATTTAAATACTAAAATATTTTAGTATTTTTACATGTTCATGCAGTTAGGAGGATTTTATGTTTTAATTTTATTTTAAGCTACGTGAAAAAATAACTACGGTACGAAACTTAATTTTTAAATTTTTAAAACTAAATGATTGATGAAATACACACCGCTTAGAAGGCTCAAGACATTTTGAAGCTCATTTATATTAGTAGAGATACAGACAATTCTAATATTTTCTACCTTATAATAAATGCACGTGCTTTATACGTATAATAAGAATATTATTCAATTATAGTCAAATATCTTTTCTAACTCACGTGGTTAAGGTGGGAGGTATTCTTCTTGTTTGGCTGAGTTTGATTCCCCACGTTGGATATATATAACAAAACTTTTAAAAAAATCAACATTTTTTTACATATTTTTTTTATAATAAAATGGACCATGATATACATACGGCTTAGACTGCTCACTTTTGAGCCGTTTTGAAGCATCATGATACAGTAGAAGACATGCACGTTATTGATGGGGTCACTACCAGAATACTTAATATTAGCGACGTCTAATAACATCGGTAAAATGAGAAAAAACGTCGCTAAAATAAATCGGCGACGTACTTGGCGACGTTTATGTGTTGTCGCGTTTCATCAAGTCGTTGACCACTTAAACGTCGCTAAACGTCACAATAGCGACATTTTCTAGCGACGTATTTACGTCGCAAACTCAGCGACATTTAGCGACTTCTTGTCGCAAAATTAGCGACAAAAATGTTGTCGCCAACCATCAGTACAAGTTGCAGGATTTAGCGACGTATTGGCGACGTCTAGCGACTAACAGCGACGCGTGTGTGTGACGCTGACCGTCGGTGCATCAGTGACGTTTAGCGACTACTAGCAACGTTTTTAGCGACGCTTAGCGACTCCCCTTCGCGTCGCTAAACGTCGCTAAATTTGTAGTAAAAAAATAAAAAAAGCAGAAAGCATAATGGTTTCCTTGCAGTTTAATACTTAACAATTAATATCAATAGACCCAGAGCAACCCTCCATTGAATTCCCTGAGTTTGCCGACCCCTTCGGTGGAACACTCAATACCGGTAAATTTACATACATTTAATACGAATAATAAAGTAAAATTTGAAGAAAATGGCACATTAGGATTACAAATCGAGTCTAAAGAAAATTTCGTCGTACAGATCAATGCAATAAATAAATATCCACACAAATAAGTCTACAAACAAACCAATAAAGTCTGAAAGCCTTAACAAATATATAATATTCAAACCCAATTTCATGGGTCTACACACAAACAACCAGTCTACATACAAACAACCAATAAACTGTCCTAACTAGGACTATTACGGATCTGGAGGAGGAGGGACACCGTCATGCATCATGGATAAGAACAACTCATACTGCTCCCATGAAATCGACACTGACATCGATGAAGGTAGTGACGTTGGTAGAGTCGGTGTCGATGAAGAAGGCAGTGACGTCGGTGGAGTCGGTGACGATGAAGGCGCACCCGGAGGACGTATCTGCTCCAACGCTGCTAGTCGATGGTTGTATGAATCCATGGTAGATAACAGCCTCGTACTGCTATCTGTTAGGGTTATATACTAAAAGCATCACTTTTGTAGTAACCTTATTTCCTTAAATTTTGAATGAGTATGGACAAATGTTTGCATATTATATTTGTTGCAAGTGTTAATGCAAATGTCTGATATTCTATATTGTAGATAATATGGTGTGTGGTGTCACACAAAAGATCATATTATCAGTTTCCTATGGAGTATATAAATAGTTCACAATCTAGATGGACTTGGACAATCTATTGAAAAGGTTGTAGTATAATCTGGTATTAGTCTATCTTGACTATAGGTTTACACTAGTACACTTTGTGTGTATTGAACAGGACCACTTGTCTTTGTACTGACTACATAAGAGAACAAACACCTCTGTTATTATGGATGCTTGTGCTCTTAATCCGGATATAATAACAGACATGTATATGCAGTGTGCATTACTTTGACTCATGAAAGAGTGAGATTCATTATGGATCAACAACCTCTATGAATTGGGTAATAACATTGTATGTATGATGGGCTGTTGATTATAAATGGAATCCATGTCCTAATACATCGGGTTGATGATGTCCCCTTAAGGAGCTCATAAGGATTGTCATGTAAACCCTGCAGGTGGATTATATCCGACATGACAAATAAAGTTGAGCGGTACTACTTAAGGATAAAAGATGTCGAATCAATATAGTTGTCAGTAACTTAATTTGATCGACGGACATATGATATCTTAACATGGGGAGCCAAACGAGCATATAGTAAAAGGAGCCCACAAACATAATTTGGGATAGGGAGGTAGTGCAACAATAGCTTATTAGTGGACCGAGCTATTGTTAATGGGCCTAGATTGTGTGTTCGGGCTAAACCCGGGATATCCAGATCCGTTAGGAGGCCTAACCCTAATTTCTCCTCATGGTCCCTGTCGTAGCCTATATATATCCTCTATTTTATGGCTGCCAAATTACTGATCAGAAATCTGAAACTTTATCTAAATTCGTGATTCACGTAAGGAGAGAAAGAGAGGGCTGTCAAGGAGAAGAAAAGGTTGGGAGATCGTCGCCCACACGACGTCCAACTGGAGGAAGGAATACGTGCAGAAGATCTTGGGGTCGTCCGCTCGAGATTGCTAGGAATTACTTGTCTTCTTTCCACCGCAAGTATAATTCATGAACCCTAGTTTTCGCCTATGAAGGGTTAGAACACGTATTAAATCTGTTTAACTTTCTATCGATCAATACGCACACCAAAGTAAGGGTCCTGGAAATCCCCAGTTCCATCACTATCAACCAACAAATCCTGCATCAATGTCAGCCTCTCGTCCATGGACAGTTATGATGCCTACAGCTCTATCACGCTGCGCTGTGTCGACGCTCTAAGATCAATAACGCCACGCTCTGTCCTATCAGTCATATCCCTAAGCTCCATGATGTTGCGTTCGAGCGTATCAAATCATGCAATGAGCATGGCATCGTCCGTATGCAGCTGAGACTGCTCCTGGATCCTTCGTAGCATCTCGTCACGGAGAGACTCAATCTGACGGTCAATAATCTCCTGGACTCGGATAGACTCCTGTGAGGGCTGTAGACAATGCACACTTGCAGCGGAGGCCCTAGAGGACTGTGTCGTAACTAGGGCGTCATAGGATCCCGTACCGTAGTACGTACCCCTATGGAGACCACCAGTGGCAGTCACCCATAGCTCGTCCTCCGACGGAGCTGGAGAGGGTTGCGAGGAAGTACTAGCCTCTTCTGCTGTAGGCGACTAGCAACCGCTCGCTCGTGAATCTTAAGATACGCGGCCTAGAAAAGTATGGATACTCGATAATTGTTAATGTCTAATGTACTTATTATTACTAACTACATGAATATTTATTTGCATATTTTCTAAGTTATATTAAAATTAACACAAAGTATTGTAATACTTACATAGGTCTGCTCAGCCCTCTCATCAATGAGCTTTTCGCCCTTCCGATGGGTGGCCAGGAAGACGATCACCATGTTGGCGTCATCACCCCTCTTTACCTGTTAAAAATATATTATTTAGTACTAAAATTAAATATTTTTTCTAGTACTAATTTATCGGACTTGCATTAAAATAATATATCTGAAATAAAACAAACATACCAAACGATGAAAATGTTCCGTCATCGGAATCAACCCACCGCACCACTTTGATGCCTTCTGCCTAGCCGCCTTGGTCTTCTCAGACCTTTACTTGTACCTTGGCTCGTCAAATCTATCCCTCATCGCAGTCCACTAATCAGGGGTGATCCAACCTTGGATCGGCTTTTTGGCACAATCACGAGCCTTCTGGTCATTAATAGCATCACGGACTAGCTTGGCGACGACGGCAGAAAACATCCCCTCGATCAACTCGGCCCAGTGCGGTGGATAGAAATATGTTTGCTAGAAGAAATAATTTAGTCAGTTATATAATATGCATAAATTAGATAATTCATATTAAAATCAAATATACTTTTACCTTAAAATGCACAAACCAAAAGACCTTCCTATCATCCGGAGCATCAGAGTAGTTTATCCAAGGGCCACCATAATTGTACCTCAGAAAGTGGCCCAGGCATCTCTGTACCTACGAGGGACGATATCTATACAGAGAAAATTATATTCACGAAAAAGTGAATTTATGATGAATAAAGAAATAAACGATATATATGATGATAAACCAACACACTTACTTTGTACCGTCGGCCAAATCTCCATCCTCGTCTCGTCCGAAGGTGCGCACGGAGGATCTCGCTGATACTGAGCCGACGTCGGCTCAACCTCCTTCATCTGCTCATCTGTTTCCATATGTTATATATTCTTACCTTTGTATATATAAACCTATTTCAAATAGATATTAGTATATATAGGTATAGTATATATATAATATATGTATGTTTGTTCTCAGTTTTGGCCCTCTTACCATAGCCCCTAGCAACTGCCATCATACACACACACATTGCATCTTCCTTCCCTTTGTGTTAAATGTATGCATATATATATATATATATATATATATATATATATATATATATATATATATATATATATATATATATATATATATCCTATTGTAAATATTTTGAAAAAGATATATAAATATATATATGTGATTGCTATTAGATATAACCCATGGTTTAGCAAGACAGTTTAGATTGACCAAATGAGCCTAACTTGGCCAAGTTGACTAGCAAGTTGACCAAGTTGACAAAAGTCAACTTTGGGTCAAACTTGATCCAAATCGACTCAAACGGACTTAGAATGACTAGATGACTTGGGTTTGATCTAAAATTTAGTAAATGGACTAGTTGACTTATAGTTGACCAGGTTTGACCAGAGTTGACCAGGGTTGACCAAGGGTTGACTTTGACCTATAATGGCCTAGAATCATTTAGAATGCATTGTAGACTTTATCTATTTCATATTAGACACTTTGTAACCTATGGTTGTTCTAAATAGGACTAAGATACTCCAGTTCAGACTCTTATTCTCATCAGACAGTCAGGATATCAGACAAGTACATTCTCTAACCGTTTCATACTTGTTTGGACATATTCACTTGTTATCGACTAGTTTACTTGATGCTGTCACGATGTTATCACGGATTAGTACTATATGGATCTCTTCATGCGATGTTATCCCCTTGGATACATCGGGTATATTGTGCTCATGTACTTTATCATGTGCATCGTCTACTCCTTGTATTCGTATTTATTCATGTATACACATGTGATATTCATGTACACTCATGATTATGTGAGCCTTCATGTATAAACCAGTGGTACTCATGTGGACTAGCTATCCATGTGAGTCACTACTCTTTCATGTGCAATAACATAACTTGGACAGATCCTTGTGTATTGATTGGGGCAGAGAGAGTATTTATTTGGTTATGTGACTTACACCCATCTCATGTACAACTCCAATCTAGATTTAAGTCATGTATAACCTAAGCCTGTTACATAACCAAACATGTGCTCTAAATCACGTAGTTAGTTCAGTTTTCTTATCTATATCATGTATATCTATTTCTACTATACCATGTTCTCTTTTTTAGAGTCCACTTTAAATGGAAAAAAAGTGAGCTGATTTGGTCAACCTGTCTACGATGACCCAAATCGCGTCTTTTCCTCCTGGAGTACGCAGCAATCCCGAAACAAAGTCCATCGTGATGTGTTCCCACTTCCATTCCTGAATGGGCAACGGCTGCGACAACCCTCCTGGCCTCTGCCTCTCTGCCTTCACTTGCTGGCAGACTAAGCATCTAGCGACGAAGCGTGCTACCTCCCGCTTCATCCCACACCACCATACATGCTCCCTCAGATCTCTATACATCTTGTTTGCACATGGATGCATAGAGTACTGAGAACGGTGGGTCTCCTGTATGACATGCTTCCAAAGCTCTCCACTTGGCACACACAATCTGGAACCATGCCTCAATGCGCCATCCTCTGCAATGGTGAACTCCTCGTCCACCAACCCTGCTTGAGCATGCTCTCGGATGCACCGCAGAGCAACATCGTCGAACTGAGTCGACTTGATCCTCTCAATCAAGTCCGACTGAATATGCAGACCCCACATCTGCATCTCCACTCCTGGCACTTGCACCTCGATTCCCAGGCTCTCCAGATCTGCTAGCAAGTGACGATCTGTCGTTAAACACATGGCTGTCGGATATCTGCTCAAAGCATCAGCAACCACGTTGGCCTTTCCTGGTACAATGTTGAAGTCCTTCATCAACTCCAACTATTTACGCTGCCTCATATTGAGCTCCTTCTGTGTAAACACATACTTCAAGCTCTTGTGGTCTGTGAAGATCTCCACACGCTCTCCGTATAAATAGTGTTTCCATAACCTCAAGGCAAAAATAACTGCCGCCAACTCTAAATCGTGGCTAAGGTAGTTCTTCTCATACGAACGTAACTGCCTGGAAGCATAGGCAATTACCTTCCCATGCTGCTGTAAGACACAATCCAAACCCTTCCCAGAGGCGTCACTGTAGATAGTGAACCCGCCTGATCCTGATGGCAATGTCAGAATCGGAGCTGTCGTCAACTGCTTCTTCAACTTATCAAAAGCGACCTGACACTCCTCTGACCAGATATACTCTACGTCCTTCCGGGTCAGCCTAGTTAATGGCTCTGTAACCCGGGAGAAATCCTGAACGAACCTCCTATAGTAGCCTGCCAATCCCAGGAAGCTCCTGATCTCCGCAACTGAAGTCGGTGCTGCCCACGCCTCAACTGCCATGATCTTCCTCGGGTCAACTAATATCCCATCTCCAGTCACAACATGACCCAGGAAATCAACTCGGTATAGGAAGAACTCAAACTTCAAGAGCTTGCCATAAAGCTCCTCCTTCCTGAGAGTCTCCAGAACCACTCTCAAATGCTCCTCATGCTCCTCCGCGGTCTTCGAGTACACCAAAATATCATCGATGAACACCACCACGAACTTGTCTAAGTACTGGTGGAACACCTTGTTCATCAGGTTCATGAATATCGTCGGGGCATTAGTCAACCCAAACGGCATCACCAAAAACTCGAACTGGCCATACCGCGTCCTGAAGGCTGTCTTCGGGATATCCTCCCTCTTCACCTTCACCTGATGATAACTTGACCTCAGATCAATCTTCGAAAATACCCTAGCTCCGCTCAACTGATCAAAGAGATCATCGATCCGCGGCAACGGATACCTGTTCTTGATCGTAAGGTTGTTGAGTGCCATGTAATCGATACACATGCGTACCGACCCATCCTTCTTCGGTACAAAGAGTACCGGTGCACCCCATGGTGAAGAACTAGATCGGATGAAGCCCTTTTCCTGCAACTCATCCACTTGTTTCTTTAACTCCACCAACTCGCTGTTGTTCACCCTATAGACGTGCTGAGAAATCGGCTCTGCGCTGGGCACTAAGTCTATAGAGAACTCAACGTCTCTGTCCGGTGGAAGTCCTGGCAAGTCCTCCGGAAAGACATCCATGAACTCTGCTATCAATGGATGTGGCACTATACGGGCGTAGATGTCGTACACCCTTGTCTTGGGATGATGTCGGAGAGCCAGCTTTATTGGGACCTGAGATGGTTGTGGATGCAGCCGAGAAGGTGAAGCTCATCAGAGATCGACTTCGCGTGGCGTAGGATAGACATCGGCATTGGACCGATAGCCACCGTAGACCGTTAGAGTTTGAGGTACAGCTTAGAGATAGGATTAGAAGTAGGATTGTTTATTTTGTGGTTTTATTGATCATGTTTGATTATTATAGTTAATTTGAGACATTGATTGTGTTTAGGTCGGAGATTTGGTTTTTTTGAGGATATCTCCGACACGTGGTACCATACATTTTAGTGAAGGTGGGAAGCTTAGCCCGCGCTTCATCGGACCTTTCATTATCAGCGGGAGAGTCGATGACGTAGCTTACAGGCTAGATTTGCCAACTGCATTAGTGGGAGTCCACAACGTATTTCACGTGTCGCAGTTGAGACGGTACGTGGCGGACCCTAGCCATGTATTCGATCATTCGGAGATCGAGGTGGGACCTACTCTTAGCTATCCAGAGCAACCTGTGGAGATTCTAGATCGACGAGAGAAGGTACTGAAGAACCAGATGATACCCTTGGTTCGCGTCGCATGGAGGCATCATTCTCTAGGAGAGTCTACCTGGGAGCGGAAGGATGAGATACGAGAGCGATACCCTTATCTTTTTGGACCTTGAGGTATGATTTTCTATCCTTCTCACCAGTTTAGTTTCGTCTTTCAATTTCGTGGACAAAATTCTTTTAAGGAGGGTAGACTTGTCACTACCACATTTTTGGCTTGAGAGTATTTTGGTCATTTTGACTTTTTGGTGATTTTGAATTTTTATTAATTAAATATGTGCTAATTGTTAGGTTGAGACTTGACCTAGAAACTTAGCCTAATCTAGATTAGCCTTGGACTTAGTGTATTGATTAGGGTAACCTAGTAATGACAAGGTTAATAATATCTAGATATTCTAGGTAAGATATTTTACTCTTAGGATATTTGTGGAAAAGTTAGCCCTATGACTAGTTGAACCAATAGGAAAGCTTAGAATTGGATGGACAACTCCTAGCCACTCATCTAGACCTAAAACCTAACCCTAATTGATCTATGGCAGCCATTAAACACCCCCTTCCTATAAAACATCCTTAGCAAGGCCTTAGCCTCTTTTTACTTCTTGCTTAGAACCCTAAAAGTTCCTCCCCAAATTCTTTCCCCTAATATCCAAATCAAGCCCAAATTGGTCCTAATCAATTGCATCACCACCCTCTACCATAGTGGAAGCTAGTAGGGACTTGCTAGCTAGGATTTGAATTGCTTTGATCAATTGAAATTCAAAGGGAAACCCTCAACCTCACCCTTCTCATTGAGATTCATTCTCAATAGGTAAATCCCATGAAACCCTTATAAAATTATGTTTTATTTTCATAGATGCATGCATATAGGTATACCCTAGCTGTAGAGTTAGTTTGGTGCTAGGTAGTGTCCATTTTGTGTCCGTATCGGACACGTATCAGTGATTTAAATAAGGTGTTGGATGAAATATTTGTGAGAAATAAAATGTTTTAATTTCAGAATCTAATTGAATGGAAAATTAGGTTATTATTTATAGATCACAAATCAATTTGACTGAGTTGAAGTTAGGGTGCTTTTCGTGTCCAAAATGGACACGCACCACGCGCGCGCTGACACCAGACAGTGTCCTGCTGCCCGATCAACACTGTGGACACGCCACGCCACGTGGCGGCCTGCCACTTGGCATAGACCAAGGGCAGTGTCTGACAACACCCCCTTGAGTCTCGTGTCACCTTGTGTCGTGTCGGAGGAGAAATCCTATGCGTACTGGTTTTGTACACAGACTGTGCACACGAATTTGGCTCTCTGATACGAGCTTCCCGTATGGACACGGTGACACTTGGGCTCATGTCAGGGTCCTAGGCACGAAGCCCTATGTTGGGCGAACTTAGGGACACGAGCACGTGTCATGAATCGACTCGTGTCGTGTGTACGAGGTCACGGCACGCGTGCACGAGCCTGTGCATGAACTGTGCACCATAGGATTCCTATCATGTGTTTCCTTGCATTGGACACTTCGTGTCCACTCTAGTGGACACAAATGACACCCCTAGACATGTGAACATATGGAGAACACACCTACATGCCTGATTGCTAAATTCAATGGTTTAATTATGGTTTTCGAAATGGGGGAGGTTCATGTATCAGTCGGGTATCCCAGTTGGATTTTTATGAACTGACAGTCAATGTGTAAACCTAAATTCCTGAGATTCCTGAGAATGAAATGCTAATGACCATGGTTTAATAAGATTAGTTAACTGTGGTTGAATAATACCTGAGATTAAATCGGGTGTAACCTAAGAATTTTAGTGAATTCCCTAGCCCATGTTTCTAGGATTAGTTAACTGTTAAATCTGAAATTTCATATGTTTATAGAGAATGGGTGTGATTGGTTAACCTGAACATTGATTGAAGGGTTGTAAACTGAATTTGGAAATGATATTGCCTAAGTTAAACCTGAGATTTCAAATGGTTGATGTTAATTGAGATTCAAGTAAATGTTACACTGAATTTGCAATGTTATAACTGAGCCATGTTAACTGAGATATAATACCTGAGATTTAATCAATGTGAAACTGAAATGGGTTTTGGTTCATTGACTATGTTTATAACTGGGGTTTAATGTTAATTCAGTTCTGGAAATGGTCATTAACTGAGATGTAATATATGTTAGTTTAGTTTGGGATTAACATGAAAACTAAACTAGTGTAACCTAGGTTTAGGTGAGTTGGGTTGGGGATTGAATGTGGAAGAGAAATATAATCCTGAGATTCTAACGTTTAAGTGATAACTGGTTTTAAGTGACTGAAAAAAACTGAAATGGGAATTAGTTTAGAATGTTAAACTATTTTTTGCTAATGTGATGACGGAGTTAGGTTAAATGTTAACCATGCCATGTTGCTTTTTAACCTTAAACTCAGTCCATAGTCCACACACACACACACACACATTTCACTCTCTAATTTCCTTCTTCCTTCTTCAATATATATATGTATATGTATGTTCATATATATATAGCTTTCCTACATAATTATATAAATATGGAATATGTGAATGATACCTATATATGCAATATAGTGTGTATATACATATTATAATGGGTATTGTATAAGTAGGGTGGTGTTGGTAATGGTGTATAGGCCTAGAGGTAGTGTTGACCTAAGTTGACTAGAGTGACCTAGAATAGTGGACTTGACCTAGTTGACTTACAGTTGACCAAACCCTAAAGTTGACCCAGTTTGACTATATGTTGACTTGGGTTGACCCAGAGTTGACCAAGTTCGACTTTGACTTAGTTTGACCTAAAAATCATGTAGATTGTATTACAAACTTCATTTACCTTATGTTAAACATGTAGTGCCCCGCTTCTCGCGGTCCACTATGTAATACCTACGGCTTGTTGACTCAGTCATGAACTGAGTATTTGGTGAAACCTTTGCCGGTATCGATTGATCACGGATGAAATGCAACGAACCTTTCCAATTGATGGATTGGCTTCTATTGAAATGAATCCAAGAGTTTTGCTGAATGTTTTCTCTCGCTGCTTGGTTTTGATGAATGCGTTTTCGTGTTAGTTTTCGATGATTGGTTTTCATTGTTCGCTTTCATCGTATTTCGCATTCATTCCGAATCTTGAGAGAAAGAGACGAAGTATGCTAATCAACTATTGGTGCCAATGTAGGCCGCGTAAATTGTTCGTGAACGGCGCGTGAAGTCCCTCCTTCTCTCGATTTAAGATTCATCTCGGTGAGTTGCTCTAACCGGGCTTGCATTTATTTGTACGCCCTAATAAAAATGATCTCTAGTCCACTCTGTTGCCTTGTTCCTGTGATCAACGATACCTCAATAACAAAAGATAAAAAGAAGATAATGAATTGAATCATATGCTGGATTATATGTTGCCACTCCATCTGTCGCCTATGAATATGCTTCAAATGTTTAGATGTGTACAGACGAACTTGTATGCATTGCCACAGTAAGAGAATTATCCCAAAGCTAGGAGCTATAAGCTCTGTCATTGTTCCAAAGCAAAGCATAGATACATGTGTTGCCTAACAGTAGCCTTACAAAGTATGCATAGGTCCTGGACAACTTGTATACAAGAAAACTAGATCTCTCGAGCGGTTCTGGGGGCACCTGGAATTGCTCGGCCTGGGGGAGATTGTCTAGACACTACGAGGTGCAAGGGCCTCGGGTGTTGAATCAATGTCCAAATAGCGACGAGCTGAACCCATGTGTCACAGCGGCTAAACGCGGGAAACGACCCGTGGACCAACATGTAGTTAGTGCATATATGAAATCAGTGTGCATTGCAACCTAATAAAAGATGCAGAATTCAAATAGTATCCTTTTACATCATATGCAAATTGTGCTAACCTGTCTTGTGCAGGGATGACTGTCGGCGTTGGTAAGTTAGTTATGATTATTCTACTGTCATTGTTTCTTATGAATTGTTAAAAAGAACCTAGACAAGTAGAAAGAGCACTAGTAAATATGTAGCTTCACATGTTGAATTAGTGCAGATATTTGTGAGTTTCGGCGAAAAGCCGCTCGCCAGTACATGATGTGTGCTGACCCACGTTTTGGGCATCCTTTTCAGAAAGCAAAAGAAGACAGGAGGATTTCAAGTGAGGCACCGAAGCTCGTCTAGCCCAGTAGAGCTGTGGACTGCCTCGAAGCTACTTTTCATTTTAGTCAATTACAAGTTTTCAGTTTTCATTTCCTTTGAAGGTGTCTTTCAATTCCAGCTTGTAATAAAAGGATATCATGTATGGGCATTGTGGCTAATTTCAAAAGAGTGTTTCAAAGAGAATCATGTAGCCAAATTATAAGGCAAATCTGAGTTCGCAAAGCTTTGTACTTGTATTCCTATCAAGTTATGAATAAAAAGAAGTATTTCCATTTCAAATATCTGTGTCCAACATTTTATTTTCTGCAATGAATGGGTGCGTGCGGGTGTTTTGCTTAACTAATGGGTGTGTGCGTGTGTTTTTGCTTGACTAGTTGTTTTTGTGCAGGTACATGGCCTTGTGCAAGCGCAACTTAGGCTTGCACGGCGTCATACCTTAGCGAGGACGATCGATTCCGCAGGGATCCAGGCAAGACGGACGACCCTAGCGGGATCGGGGCATGACAAAACATATTATGACCTATGTTGCTCTAAATAGGACTCTTCTACTCTGTCTGGACATCTACACTTACCAGATACTCAGGATATCAGGCGAGTACATTTTCTGACAGTTTTATACTTGCTAGAACTTATCTTCCTGCTCTAGATTACTTTACTTGTATGCTGTCACGTTGGTAACACGGATTGGTACAATATGGATCTTTTCGTGAGATGTTATCCCCCTCAGGAGCATCAGGTACTTAATGTCTTGTGCGTTTCACTTACATCATGTATCATCATGCTTCACTATTCATGTATACTCTGGAGTTTCATGTACTCTCATGTTCACAGAGCCCCCATGAATCAATTTCATGTGTGCTCTCATTTATGAGGCAGTGAAATCTTGAATCTTAACATAACATGTCTGGATTCTTGTGTATTGATTGGGGATGGGGGAGTAGAAATAGCATGTGAATAATTCCATAGTATAATCATGTTCAACCTCTCTTGAATCACCTCCAGCTATTCATATGTCTATCTTGTACTCTGATTCACTAGTCACTGATAGTTCTCTATTTATAGTAGATATTTCTATTACAGTTATCTCTTTTACTTTATGTACATTCCTTCAGTTATTCACATATCGTACTCTATTACATGTTTATTATCTTCTGACATGATATGAACTGCGTGAGATGTATTGTGCTCGCTCCTGTCCTGACTGGACCTGTTGATATATTACAGAGGATGAGGATAAAGCTTTCTGCACTACCTATTATGGAGCAGCCCTAGATGACACTTGCGAGCTGGACTCTCAGGAGGACCTAGCTCTAGCTGATGTTATCACCCCTACTGCCTATACTAGTTTAGTTAGGCTTTATCTTACTTATGTTGTCATTTGGGATTGAGTTGTATTATGTCTGTTATTGTGTCGTTTAGACACTTAGACTTATTTCCCTTTCTGTTGTACTTCCTTTGATATTTTCATATTTATGATATCGTGCTATTTCTGCCTTAGATGTGATTGAGACTGTATTCTGTATTGTCACCTCCACTCGGAGTGTATATATTGTACATGTACCTTATATTGTTAGATGTTGTGACCTAGGACAGCGTTCTACCGCCGACACTGCGGCGTAGGCTAGACGTACCCATTTCTCGTGCCCTTACTCTAGGGTGCGGGTCGTGAAAACTTTATCATGTGCATCGTCTACTCGTATTCGTATTTATTTATGTATACACATGTGCTATTCATGTACACTCATGATCGTATGAGCCTTAATGTATAAACTAGTGGTACTCATGTGGACTAGCTATCCATGTGAGTCACTACTCTTTCATGTGCAATAACATAACTTGGACAGATCCTTGTGTATTGATTGGGGCAGGGGGAGTATTTATTTGGTTATGTGACTTACACCCATCTCATGTACAACTCCAACCTAGATTTAAGTCATGTATAACCTAAGCTTGTTTACATAACCAAACATGTGCTCTAAATCACGTAGTTAGTTCAGTTTTCTTATCTATATCATGTATATCTATTTCCACTATATCATGTTCTCCTTTTTACACTCTCTTTACTATTTCTTTACGGCGTTTCACGTATACTATTCTATAGTTGTTCATATTTTCCTTTTATGTTATGAACTGTGTGAGAGATATATATTTGTTCCTGTCCTGACTGGACCTATTAAAAATATTACAGATGATGAGGATTATTGCGATACTTACTATGGAGCATGCCTAGTTGACACAGGTGACCTGGACCCTCAGGAGGATCCAGTAGTCGCTGAGGACTTGCAATTAGCCTAGTCTAGACTTATCTTATTATCTAGTTTTATGAAATATTTGAAATTGTATAGAGATATTGTTTATGGTGTGGTTTACATCGAGACTTATTATTCATATTTATGACTCTCTGTTGAGATTATCTTATCTTCTATTAAATCTTAGATATTGTGATTGAGTTGTACCATATATGTTGTTCTCCTTTCGGAGCATATTCCATATTATGTTAGATGTTGTGACCTAGGACAGCGTTCTACTACCGACACTACAGCGTAGGCTGGACGTACCCACTTCTCGTGCCCTTACACTGGGTGCGGGTCGTGACATTTTTCAACCTTGATCTTTAATCGGATCGAACCATTCACACTTGAATAACACGATCTTAGCAGGTTCTGTGCCATAATTATATGTCAACTCCACAATCTATCGTAAGATGCCAAAGAAATCATTGCCTGGATCGACGTCTTTATAGTTCGAAGATTTGATACACAAACAACTGTTTTTCGTGGAATCAAGATCCAGCAAGATGTATCTGATCGGAGCATTTATTGACTTGAACCTAAACCCATTCACACAGTAACTTGGCCATATTTTGATGGCAGTAGTTGGTTGGCTAGAGTTTTAATCGATTAAGTCTCGGGTGAAATTAGACGATTGACCTAAATACCAAAGAAGCGATAGTATGTTATTTATTGTGCAGTTGCATTAAAAAAAGTAATTACCGACATCCTTACATATGCGCTCAACCAAGAAATAAAATGACGTCTCAATTCTTGTTCTAATTCTTCATCTGTTATGTAGGGTCTAACCGACCTCAGCTCATCCTTATATGTGCTGAGAAACAATGAAGCAACCGCCGAATAGTAGTATAATATTAGCTTATACTATTACATTAAGAAGACGTAAACCAGCTTATCATTAATTACCTACCCCTCTAGCTTCTCCACTTCATCCTCGTCGCAATTGAGTAATATATACAACTGAGCAGCCCTTAGCTCTTCGTCTTTCAATATCTCTTCTTCATTTTCCTCGAAGGCTTTCCGGACGCGTTGAAACATTTCAATATTGCATCATTAGATTCCTGATATCCGTCATCGTTTCTCGGAGCTCTTGTTCTATTAGTAGCAACATAAGGTTTTGTCACGTCCCAGAACCAGAATACTAGAGAGCGGGGGACAGACACAGCCAGCTACGTACATTGAACTGCAATCAACCTCGCAATACGGTCACGACTCTCTAGATGCATGGGAGTTTATCTACAAGCCATCAGTCTTTTATGGTCAAGAACAAGCCTAGTGTCTCAATCTCAAGCAAGCAAATAAATGTTATAAGATGTTAGGTCATCAAACATACAAAGTATGGCATCCCAAACATTACATATTCAGATGATTATGAAGCTAGTCGTAGAAAATGCAAATACTAGCAAGAGTTAAGTCATACATGGTCAACCCTAGGATTTGCCAATTATGTAACAACCCTTAGGCAGACAAAAATTAAGTTTCAACACGAGCTAACACTTGCTCGGTAGCTGAATGCCTTAAAAGAATAATTTATAATAGAGTGGGAGAGCAAAATAAGAAAACCAACTCGTTGCCACGGTTACTTATAGTGTTCACCATCTGGCTGGAAGGCAGGTAGATCCTCAGGTGCTACTCCAAAATCTGGCCACAAAAAACCAGCTGGGTCAGAACCAAGAAGAGAAAGTACCAGAAGGGAGACTCCACTTATGAACTAAAACCAGCATAAAAATGAATATAAGAACTGATAAAAGAACATAATTAAATAACATGAAAGACGGAGTTAAAAGAACACACTAGCTTACATTATGAAAACAAGAGGTGGAATATAATTTACATGTTAATCATGAGACAATCATTCAGGCACGGCCAATCAAGTCCTATGGCTTTCTATCATTAGCTAACTAGGGTTATCACAGGCCTAGTTACTAACAAGATGCAGTTGAGATGTTCCCGCAGTCACAAGCCCTACAGACTATCCAGGTTATCCAGGCGGGGTTACAAAAGTTTATCAACATTTAAGAGTACTTTTAGTTTATAAGGAGTGTAACACATGACAGTGTGCTAGAAATGCGCCCTACTCGACGGCAGGCTATAAGTCCACAGGTGTGGCCGGGATAACGGGATCGCATGTAACTGGAAAATCTCTCTATATGAACTACTTGATCAATCAAGTCGTTAACCTAGTCAGATTCATTATGAATCCCTGACCGTGGCAACCAGGAACCCATGTCCTAGACATAATGCAAGACAAGACAGTTAGCTTGTATAGTCACAATTAAGGAAAATCAACTACGGAGTCAAGACAAGGGTTACACTTAGCAAGATAGGAATAGATGTCGCAACAATAATCAAGATTTTATATATCATATCAGGTTTACTTATCATATTAAGGATGCTTGTCAGGAGTGCGCCTCGATGGGCCACTATCAAGATTATCAAGACGGGATCATATTATCATATTCAAGTTCATCAAGTCGGGTCGTCGTAATTTAGGTCAAGTACAGAAAAATATGCGAAGAAGATCAAGAACATCCATCGGTGATTGAAACTATCATTCACATATGAACTCCAGTTAAAGTGAAAAAGAAGATTCTTGAAGCCAAGACGAAGATCTACAACTTTCATGTTTTGCGTTTTACAAGATTTTGGCTACAAAATAGCTTAAACAAGCAAAAACAGTCATTCGCACGCATACGAACAAAACTGGCCATGACGCGTGGGGCGCGAAATCACGGCGCACAAGTGTGCGGTAAATGAATCGCACATGCACGCAAAAGCGTGACACATAAAACGTGCAGTGCACGAAACATGTAGCTTCGAAATGCGTAGCGTGCGAATGCACGGCGTGCGGGCGTGCGACAAACGAATCGCGCAGGCGCGCGACGTGCGAAACGTGCAGCACGCGGATGCACGGTGCGCGGGCGCACGACAAACGAATCGTGCTAATAAAAATACAGCTCATGGATGCGCGGTGCACGAGGCACGGATGCACGGCGTGCTGGCGCACAGAAAATGAATTGCGCAGGCATACGACGCACGAAACGCGCAGTGCGCGACGCACGGATGCACGGCTCGCGGGCGCACGACAAACGAATCGAGTAGGCGTACGGCGCACGGCTCGCAGGCGCACGACAAATGAATCAAACAGGCGCACGACACTGTTATCGTTCCGACAGCACCGAAGGTGTGCGGGGACCATGAACACGAGGAACGACCATAATTTCCTCAAATAAGTTAAAATCAAGCGATTCAAAAGCCAAAATTGGGTAGAATTGAATTCTCCACACATGGAACTATAGTTTTCGGAATACCAAGTTTTTATAGATCAAAACCAAAAAAAACTAAAAAAGTTTAAAACTTAGATCTACAAAAATATATCCATCAAAACCAAAAATCCTAAGTTAGAGATGCTTATAACATACAAGAAGAGAATAGAACAATCAAAAATGGAGAGATCCATCACGTTCTCCATGGAACACAGTTACACTTGCCTTGGGTTGGGTGGAGAAGTAAATCAAGAAGAGAAGAAGGTGGAGATTAATATAATTAATGGAGGAGAGAGAGAGAGAGAGAGTTGGTTTATATACCAACCCTTGTCATCTCACCAGCCAAACCA
>JANAVB010034711.1:122500-158969 GCA_029216955.1 Iris pallida | reverse complement strand
AACTTAGCCCAGAGAGAGATGGTAACACTAGAAGTAGATTGACTGGTGAGACGTCAGTTTGAGTCGAGTCTTGCATGGTCATGGACAACTTGTCGACAAGGTAGAGTTTCTCCGTACGGCAACCCGTGGCGCCACGGGACCGATGCGGCCTAAGAAAACAAAAATGGCTCTGGGAGTCTAAAATAGTTATGCCCGGGGCAAAGTATTCGGTAGACGCTCATTATGGCTAGCTACCCGAACCGGTCCATCCTATACTCAGCTAAAGGGAGTCCACAATGTCTTTGGGAGTCAGTGACCAAGCTCATATAGATGAGTCGGCATGGGCGGCAATCCGCGAGTGTGTCCTTGGACTGAGTCGAGTCATGAGTGCACTATATCAAGGTGTTAAGTCGAAGGTGTGTGTACAAGTTAGAACACAAGGAATGTTTGGGCCTAAGATTTGGCATCAACATAGGCGTCGTGCTTCGACACGAGATGTGCTCGAGTCTTGAGTTGTCGGCATATAAGTTGCATAGTTTGGATAGAGTTGTCTTGAGTTTAAGTCAGGAAATGCCGTAGGCAAAGTTGGTCAAATACACTTAGCCCAGAAGTCTTGATTGGGTCAGTTGGTGATCAAAGTATCACGGGCCGCAAGGCGACGATATGGTTGAGTCGCACATAGTTGCGAGGCACGGCACAAAGGATTTATAGCACGATCATAAGGAAATTGGGTACTACTGCGTAGTTGCGTCTCTGATTTTGGCCGTAAGACAAACACGACTTGATAGGTTAACGTTGTTATTGCAAGCACGGGATGGTCTAGAGACACAAAATAGGCTAAGGTATCGGTCCTAAAACTGATCCTAAGGCAAGACTAGAAAGACAATTGATAAGAATGGACTATGTCGTACGAAGTAAATCAAACGTGTTGGTTTTGTATGGTGGGCGAGGAGCTCATTCTACCAGTACAGTTGAGTACTGACACCCACATAGTTTTCATGTACAGGCACAAGTAGAAGCTCGTGGCACGGAGCTCGCTTGGATGCATCGAGGCACAGAGTTCCTTGACGATTCGAAGCGTGCGGCCGAATGGAGTCAAGACTTATATGGGACATAATGTATGGACGTCGGCTTCCAAAGCTTCCGCTGGCTCAAGACTTGTATTTGAGAGATGAAAGAGAGCTGAGTGACTTGTAATGTGAGATGTGTGAGCTTGAGAGACTTGTAATCTTGGCCTTGCGCCCCATTGTAACCTTTGTTTAATATCAATGAAAGAGCTTCTTCTGCAATGACTTGTGTTTTGCTTCAAATTTCGCTACTAATATTTAATGTCTCTGCATGGGACTTCTGTGCGACGACCCCCGCAGCCGCTGAAATCGGCCGTTATGGAACCCGCCTTGTACGAGCGCAATCTAGGCTCGTGTGGCATCACGCCTTAGCGAGGACGATCGCTCCTACGGGAGCGGGGCGTGACATAATGGTATCAGAGCACGGCTTTACGTCCTTGGACTATCGATTGAATTCTTTAACTCCGTTGTTTCCACAAACTCGGAATCGTTGCTTCTGCAAAGTTGATATCGTTGGTGCTCTCTCTCAAATGTCCCATGGGATGTCTATACAATAAGTCTAACTATTTTAAAACATAGGAGAACAGTTTTTGACAAAACAAAAAGATTTTCGCGTAAGCACGGTTGGCTGAGTAGGGCTAGGCATATACACCAAAGTTGCGTCGACCATTAGAAAAGTCGAGTGCGGGAATTGAATTATGTCGAGAATGAGTTGAACTCGATTGAGTAAAATGGGATGACTATCGATAGGGGTACTATCGAACGGAAATATCGTCGATGCGATATAGATGAGCGTGCTTGAAATTTAAGAAATGGTTCGAACGGGATTCGAAGAAGTCGATTTTGATTCGAATGATAGTTTTGAGGATTTGTTGAATGACTTATTCCTGAGTGGTGTATGCGATAGTCCCAGGAATGTCGATCGATCGATTGAGGATGTGGGGTGTCGACGAGTCTATCAGCAAGCGTCGCGTAGATGCAAAGCCTTAGATCGAGTGCGATTGAGTGAGTTGTTGTCTTGAAGTTTGATAAGTGGATTCGAATAAATTAGAAATGACGTGCACAAAACATGCACGGGATCGAGGATTGCGCGAGTATGAAATACAAAATGACTGAGTAGGTAAAATCGAATCGAGAAAAGGTTAGGGTGTAAGAATAGATGACTTAATCGAGAAAATTGATACGGATCTATATGAAAAGTTAGCACAACAGGTAGATAGCTGCATAAAAGGTTTGATTTTGAAGTTACGCAAATGACTCTGAGGATTTGAAATGAATGTTGCTCGATGATTTGAGTTAGCAAAAAATAATGCGAATTGAGGGAATACGTTGGTCGATGACTTAAGATAAACGATGAACAATACGCGAAATTGGTTTAAGAAAATTGATGTTGTGAATGATTCGAAGGATAATAATCGAACTAGAATTTGAATGTCGAGGAGATTGTCCAGTCGGACGATAGCATCGTTCGCACGACTCAAAATTTGGTTGCAAAGGAAGATCGTCAGGTTACGTATATCGTCGATGGTATTGAGGCGTATCAAAGATCGCTATGCGATAACTCGGGGTACTCTAACTTGGCGAATGACGATCGTGCAAGTGTTATTGTTCGGTTGGATGCTATACTTAGGATTTTGATTGAGATGAATGCCGAATGAAAATGAAAGTATCATGATGGTTACGCGGATAACCACAGCATCGACATTCTTGTCTTGGACGAGCGCAACTCTAGCCTCGCACATGCGTCGCATCGGATTTGAGGCGATCGTTTTGCGTGAGCGCTGACATGGTGATTCATGTCGGGAATGATCGAACTCGAAAAATCAGGACGGCAACTTTGATTGTCTTGACTTGTTGGTTTGCTATGAAGGAAAATTCGAGGATGTTTAGACTTGCGATTGATGAATGAAATAAACTTGAGGATTGAGTAGGTCTAATCCGTGCATCGAGAATGAATTAGTCTAGACACAAAACAAGAGTTATGTCCCGATGAGGATGATTATCCCGCGGGAGCGTGCTTGATGATTCATGCCCACCGTGGATAATCTAACTCGCGTGAGATCGGGGCATAACATATTGTTAAGCTAGATGACCTTATGATCGATTACGTGAATTGGAATAGATGACTGAAATATGGAATGTGAAATTTTGTGTTTGCGACAATTGGGTCATAGCGTGCTTGAATTGAGAAGGATTGATAGGCGGACTATATCGAACGTGTTTCAAGGGATAGACTATACAAGATGCCTTATTGAATAAGCAATTTTGATACGTCATGAAATTTGGTTGAACATAAGTTGAAGTAGGATGGCTTTGGTGGACGACTCGGACCCCGTGCGACGAATATTGAGATGTGCGTAGGGAATCGATGCTCGATGTTTAGAATCGGAGTGATACGAGCTTGGATAGAAAATTCGATATTATCAACTTGGTTTGACCTTAGGATGGGGTCAGTGTTGATATTGTTGTTTGGGAACTATGATTCCAATACTGACGGAAAGACATAGCCTAGCGGTTAGGCAGACGTTCAGTGCAAAAGATAGAAAATTATGGAGGCACCACTCATGAGGCTCGATTGACATGCACGTATATCATGGACGCCTGAATATGTGCACGATCCGACTCGAGTGAAAATGGCAGAATTTGCTATCACGAGGCTTGACTGAAATGTATGTATTTCGGGGATGCCTGGAATGTGTGCACGATCCAACTAAGTGATACGTTGAATCAAGTGAGACTTGAGGAACAAAAAAATGTCAAGGATTTTGAGATTTTAAGTTTTGAAGAAAAGATTGTGGATAGCACGAGCGTGGCTCGGATTTGAGAAATACATAGGAGAAATGTGTGCGAGAAACATAGATGTTAGTAAAGTGATAAGTTATAAGTGTGAAACCCATATTTTTGTAATTAATTATTAATAGTATTTTAGTGTGATAATTAGTATTTCTAATTATTATTATTATTATTTTTATTAATATTTTTGGGTGCAAATTATTTCAAAATTATTAACAACATGTACTTTTGATTTAGACCCAGACCGGAGTCCGAACCCAGACCCAGACCCAGGCCTGGGCCTGAACCCAATCTCCTTTGCTTTCTTTTCTAATTTCTGATTGGTTCTTATAAAATAATAATAATAAATAAATAATAAATAATTAGTCAGCTGGTCCCGTAGGACCAGCATCTACTCACTCACACACACGAATTGGCAAAACCCCTCATTTTCGTAACTCCCCAACTTAATTCCCATCTCCTTATAACTCCCAACCCATCAACTCCCCCACTCACGTTAACTCACAAACTCTCCCACTCCCCCTCTTATAACTCCCCATTCCCTCAACTCCTCTGGACCACACACCCCTTTAATACTCAACCTCACCCCCACTCCTCTCTTCACGAACTCATTCCAGAGGAGCAACTCTCTCTTAAATCTCATCTCCCTCCCTTCTTCCCACAATCTCTACTTCAGAGGAAAGCTATTTCCCCTCCTTCAAACCACCCAATCACCAAACCCCTCTCCCAGAAGCCCTACGCCAAACTCCCGACCGCGCCCCTGCCGAGCCGATCCTCCGCCGACTCCACGCCGCGGCCACCCTCTCCGGCCGGCCCACACCCTCCCCGCGAGCGTCTCCCCGCGCCACCCTCCGGCGACTTCGAGGCCGATCGCGGCCAAGCCAGCACCGCGCCCTCTTCCCGAGCGGCCGATCGACCACGTCGGAGCCCCGCCCGCCGTCCAGGGCCACCCCGCACGGCCTCTCTCCGCGCGCACCCCCGCGCGCCCCTTTCCGTCAGCTCTTCGGCGACCGCGCGCTCCTCCGCGCTGTTTTTTGCGAGATTCTCCGCCAACTCCGACGACCCGTTCCCCTCTGTGCCCCGACAGCGTGCCCTAGCGCTGCTCTGGCCGAGTACCCTGCTGTTTCTCCCTGTTGTGCCCTATATTCTGGAGTTCCGGCGTTTCGTCGTCGACGTCGTTGATTTCCAGCGCCGATTTCGGAACGTCGCTGTGCTGGACTATTCCTATTTCTTTATTATATCATCTGAGAGCTCTAGCCGAACATCCCGAGGTATAAATTCTCTGCCCCGTTGCGTTTTATTCGGTGGTCGGTGATGATAACGGTCCCCGGTTTCCCCTCGGAAATCCGGTTTAGCTACGTTGTAGTTCGGTTAGCAACGTTAGCGTTTTGTACTGAGATTTTATGCTGTTAGTTTGATTTCGGAATTCCCGAGTATTTCGGGAAGGTTCTGTCGGTTTGGATTCTCGAAATTCCGAGTTTGGGATGGATGGATTCTGAGTTATTTGGTAATGATTTGGGATTTCCGATTCATTTCGGGTTTTCGATTATGTTTCGAAAACAATTTCTGTGGTTATATTTTCTGTATAAATGAGTTTTTCTTTGGTTTGGGACAATTGCAGAATTATCGGCGCCATTTTCCCAGTTTTTGGGTTGACCAATAACAGAGGAGATGCTGCCCGATTTTTCCGTAAATCCTGAATTAATTTAAAAATGAATTTAAAATGATTTTCGGAATTTATTCGATATTTGATTTTTGGGTGACGACCGTATCGGTCAATGACCCGGCTAAGTGCAAACGATACCGGCCCCGCCCGGACGTTGAGAATTAGCCAAGATGAGGATCGGACCATTATCTGAGACTTACTATTTATCTTTATTTTTTTATTTATTTTCTATTTTCTATTTAATTTCTATTTCAGTTTAGGACTAACGGCAGTTTATCTTATTTCAATTTATGTAAATAATTGTAATGGCATAAGCCCAGCTGGCTGGTCTGTGACTGTAATAGCTTAGATTTTCTGTCTTTTGGTTTTTCGAGTTTTTGCTATTAACGATTAAAAATTAAAAAGTATCTTCGTATAAAAAAAATTAATTAATATTTCTCACCTAAAAATTGACAAGTTTATTAATATTAAAAATCACGAGTTTTCTCACTAAAATAAGAAAATTAGTTTTATATTTATATTTATAGAAAATACCGAGTTTTTCTAAAATAATCTGGCAGCGACGATGTTTTCCAAATTCAAAGTTAAAATGATCATTTTTTTCCCTCGTATTAAATCAACGCACCAAATAATCGTGTTTTCTGTGTTTGTTAATTAAAAGAATTAAAATTGATTAGGACAAAAACTAGAGATTGTAACTAGCACATCTAGATAGGGTTGAATATTGTTTCTAAGTCTGGAATCTCAAATGTAGATTTCGAGGAAGTGTTTGACCTAGTTCCCCGGTACAGACTCTCGATCCAGTCATAATAACAAAGGCAAGTACATTTTGTGTTAGTTTACAATTATTTAGTAATCGTTTTAATGCAAGTTTAAACCACGATGCAACACAACTCTCTCTGAGAGCACTGACTGTAACTACTATAACTATTGGGGACTGGGGGAGTAGTGTAATGAGTATGACCACATCCAAAACTGTATACTGACTGTGTTAGCTTACCCCTCATACACATGGAGATAAGCCATATCGTATCAATATGATACTACTGTACAACCCAAGCCGGTCATATTCATTGCCTATTCACATCACAGAAACTGTAACTGTTTTAAAACTGTAACTGCTTAGTTGATTTTCAAAACTGTTTAAAAGTGCATGATTTTATTATTATTTCAATTGTTAAATTAGCATGAATTGTACTTCGCTCCCTCCTGACTGGAGACCCAACATTTTAGGTATCACTGATGAGGCTTTGTTCCGCGATCCCAAGACGAGGATTTCGAGACTGATGAGCTGTTTGCCTAGAGTTTTCTTTTCTTCTTCATGTATGTAGAAAATGGTTTAAGTTGTATCTTTCATTTCATTGTAAAAGTTTAATAAAGTTTTAAATTTCTGAATTTTGAGTTGTGACAAATATAGTGTTGTATGGTTACCTGCTACTGAACAGCTTACTGCCGCCGTCTCAACAACGGTGCAGGCTGGGCATGATCCGGTTCGACCCAATTATTTGGGATCGGGTCGTGACATGTTTTTAGTGGTGGCCCATGTAGGTCTGAACAACAACTTAGGAAAACATATTTAGAAACAATTAGAACACTAGAACATCAATTTGTCACAACATAGACCGAAATATATTATAATAAATATTTTTGTTTGATTATAGACTGGTAGGATACCTTGCTTATGTTTGCATCCTAAACCTTCCAGAGAATGACCATTGACAAGACCAATCCTGCTGGCGATGAGGTGTCATCTCCGACATACTCCATCTCCTCAATCAATCCAGGGTCTTTTCCCTCGCGGCTGATTGACCGTCCTCATAATGTATCCAGTGAAGTTTTCACTACACTGGCGATTCCTGCCTCTTCAAACTTGCATTTCCTTGGTGAGTACCCATTCCTGTTGCTTCACCAGTACCAGCAAACACCTCCCAAATGGTTGCCCTATTTCAAGTAATCATGGAGTCCCAGAAAGCTCAAGATGAAGCCCAGCAGGAACAGATGAATATCATGAGAGAAGATATAAGAACGTCAATGATGTAGCCTTAGCTATCTTAAACCAAGTTGGAGCAGAACCTCGTCCTAGGAGGGATACCCCTGAATCTAGAAATATTTGGGTCCCATCAAGTACTCTACTTTCCGGAAGTCTTGTCGTAGGAGGTTATTGGCTTGTGACTACTGCAAGAGGCCTGATCATCAGGCCGTTAGTTGCCGCAAGAGATTGGGACAATGTTTGGCATGTGGATCTGCTGAACATCGGGTAAAGGATTGCCCCTTATCTTTCCATCATACCAGAATACCTATCCCAGCAACACCTGTTAGGCCACAACCTAGGGACTCTCTCCTATCCAGCAAACCTTGCCTCCTACAATAAGGCACGATGCAGACTCGGGGTTCATAGAAGATGAAGGACCAGATCAATGAAGGCTCTAGGATTTATTCAGGAAGGAACTTCACCTTAGGGAACACCTATCTTGTTTGTGCCCAAGAAGGATGGAACAACGGATGTGCATCGATTACCAGACACTAAAGAACAAGTACCCTCTGCCGGATCGAGATCTGTTTGATCTGTTTGTGGAGTTAGGGTGTTTCGAAGTTTGACTTAAGATCTGACTACCATCAAATCAAAGTCAGGAAGGAGGACATTTCCATGACGACGTTCAAACACCAAGTATGGGTAGTTTTCTTTGGTCATGAAGTTGGACTGACAAATGCTCCTACTGTGTTCATGAATCTCATGAACAGAATTTTTTTCATGAGTATTTGAATCAGTTTATCTTCTCCATAGATAACATTCTGATATATTCGAAGACTGAAGAAGAATGAAGAACATTGAGGAAAGTTCTGGAAACTTTAAAGAAAAAGAAGTTTTATGATAAGTTATCTGAACGTGGATTTTCTTTGACAAGGTAGATTTTTGGCCATGTTGTCAAGAGAAGAAATTTTGATGGAAGATAGCTGCTGTTGAAAAGTGGTATACCCCAAGTTCAATTCGGAAGTTTCTTGAACTTGACTGGCTACTATCAGAAGTTCGTGAAGGATTTCGCCAAGATTGCTGAGCCGATGACGAAGCTCACTTGGAAGAATGAAGAGTTCATCTGGACGAAAGATTGCCAGGCGACATTAAGGAGCTGAAGAAGAGACTTACCACTACACCAATCCTTGTGCTACCTGCAGAAACTGGTGGTTTCTCAATCTACAGTGATGCCTCAGGTAAAGGACTGGGTTGCGTTCTTCAACAACATGGGAAAGTAATTGCTTACACATCTAGGCAACTACAGACTCATGAGAAAAATTATCCCACACCTAATTTGAATTTACTGCAATTATCTTTACTTTGAAGCTATGGAAGCATGATTTTATGGAAAGGGAGTGAAAATATATACGGACTACAAAAGTCTGAAATATGTCTTCACTCAGAAAGAGCTGAATGTAAGACAAAAAATGGCTGAAGCTAATGAAGGATTTCAACATCGACCCGCTATACCACCCGGGTAGGGCTAATGTGATCGCTGATACACTTAGTCGATATCCAGAGGCGATGTTCTTAACCAAGGAGTGGTACCTACTAGAAGACTTCAAGAAGCTTGGACTGGAGGTTATACTACTGGAGATAGAAGGACGAAGCTGGATGCTGATTCAGTATTGATGAAGTTCGAGGCCGATGGAAAAAAAAATCAAGAGGACGTAGTTTCAAAACGAGGCACTTTGCAGGCTTAGAGATCAAGTGATGGCAGGAACACTTGAGGGTTTCTAAATTGATCAGCAGTGGAACTCTGAAGAATGGTACGAGACTTTGTGTATCGGCTGACAAACGGAGGAACGAGTTGATGAAAGAAATGCACCAGTCGCAGTTTTCCATATATTCAGGAGCTAATGATGTATCGGAATATGCCTCCATTGATTGGTGCTATGGAATGAAGAAGGACAATTCCAGGTATGGGATTAGATGCAAATTTGTCAACATAGGAATTTAGCAAGAGAACAAGTTTGTTGCAGTCGCTGGACAATTCGGAGTGGAAGTAGAAGCATATAACAATGAACTTTGAGTAAAATTGCCTTGTTCCCAAGGAGGGAAGGGCACCAATTGGATTATAGTGGACCGACTAAGTCAGCACACTTTATTCCCTTCAAGGTTAGTTTATTCACCGAGAAGTTGGCAGCATTGTACGAGAGGCACCCCTACCGGATTTATGGAGTACAAACCGGCGGACAATCAAAGACGATAATCCAGATGCCTGAAGATATGTTAGATCTTGTGTTTGGAAATTGGAGGGTCTTGGAGAAGATCATTTAAAATTGGTAGAGTTTCCTTACAACAACTACCAAGTTAGCATCGTCAATCAGTGGAGTTTGAAAAAGGAGATAGCGTCTTTTGTGAAGATTTTTCTCCTACCAGAGAACGATCAGTGTTAGCAGAGCAGGAAAGTTGAGCCAGCTCAGACGCTACATTCCGGATCCGAGTTCCATATTGGATAATTCAGAGCTGAAGAATTGGACTCAGCCTTTCAGTGCCAGAGAAACCAGTTGCAAGCGTAGTCAGAGGTGAGAAGAAGATCAGAATTTGAGATATCACATAAATTCCTACTTCTTATCTTTTCGTTCTAAACTTGACTGATGCTGCTAAGTTAGCCTAGTTTTGCAAGCTATTTTATCAAGCTTGATCATGACAGTATTTTATTGGGTGCATCCACTAATATATTGTCTAATCAGGACCGGTGCATGATGGTCTGATCAATCTCGTGTACTTTGGTTCGCTTTTGTATTTTTCTACATGGATGATATCATAAATAAAACTTAACCCTAAACCGTCTCATCCACGACTGCCTTGGAAATTCTTATTATTGGACCTGAGTTACGAGTGTAGTACCCGTACCTGTTTGATTCTCCTACCCTGTCTTTAATTTCGAGGACGAAATTTTCTAAGGAGGGAAGATTGTGAAACCCATATTTTTGTAATTAATTATTAATAGTATTTTAGTGTGATAATTAGTATTTCTAATTATTATTATTAATTAAATATTTTTGGGTGCAAATTATTTCAAAATTAAACAACATGGACTTTTGATTTAGACCCAGACCCGAGTCCGAATCCAGACCCAGACCAGACCCAGGCCTGAGCCTGAACCAATCTCCTTTCCTTTCTTTTCTAATTTCTGATTGGTTCTAATAAAAATAATAATAATAATAATAAATAATTAGTCAGCTGGTCCCGTAGGACCAGCATCTACTCACTCACACACACGAATTGGCAAAACCCCTCATTTCCGTAACTCCCCAACTTAATTCCCATCTCCTTATAACTCCCAACCCATCAACTCCTCCACTCACGTTCACTCACAAACTCTCCCACTCCCCCTCTTATAACTCCCCATTCCTCAACTCCTCTGGACTACACACCCCTTTAATACTCAACCTCACCCCCACTCCTCTCTTCACGAACTCATTCCAGAGGAGCAACTCTCTCTTAACTCTCATCTCCCTCTCCTTCTTCCCATAATCTCTACTTCAGAGGAAAGCTATTTTCCCTCCTTCAAACCACCCAATCACCAAACCCCTCTCCCAAGCCCCACGCCAAACTCCCCGACCGCGCCCCTGCCGAGCCGATCCTCCGCCGACTCCACGCCGCGGCCACCCTCTCCGGCCGGCCCACACCCGCTCCCCGCGAGCGTCTCCCGTGCCACCCTCCGGCGACTTCGAGGCCGATCGCGGCCAAGCCAGCGCCGCGCCCTCTTCCTGAGCGGCCGGCCGACCACGTCGGAGCCCCGCCCGCCGTCCAGGGCCACCCCGCGCGGCCTCTCTTCGCGCGCACCCCCGCGCGCCCCTTCCGTCAGCTCTCCGGCGACCGCGCGCTCCTCCGCGCTGTTTTCGCAAGATTCTCCGCCAACTCGGCGACCCGTTTCCCTCTGTGCCCCGACAGCGTGCCCTAGCGCTGCTCTGGCCGAGTACCCTGCTGTTTCTCCCTGTTGTGCCCTATATTCTGGAGTTTCGGCGTTTCGTCGTCGACGTCGTTGATTTCCAGCACCGATTTCGAAACGTCGCTGTGCTGGACTATTCCTATTTCTTTTATTATATCATCTGAGAGCTCTAGCCGAGCATCCCGAGGTATAAATTCTCTGTCCCGTTGCGTTTTATTCGGTGGTCGATGATGATAACGGTCCCCGATTTCCCCTCGGAAATCCGGTTCAGCTACGTTGTAGTTCGGTTAGCAACATTAGCGTTTTGTACTAAGATTTTATGCTGTTAGTTTGATTTCGGAATTCCCGAGTATTTCGGGAAGGTTCTGTCGGTTTGGATTCTCGAAAATTCGAGTTTGGGATGGATGGATTCTGAGTTATTTGGTAATGATTTGGGATTTCCGATTCATTTCGGGTTTTCGATTAGTTTCGGAAACAATTTCTGTGGTTATATTTTCTGTATAAATGAGTTTTTCTTTGGTTTGGGCAATTGCAGGAATTATCGGCGCCATTTTTTCAGTTTTTGGGTTGACCAAAAAGAGGAGATGCTGCCCGATTTTTTCGTAAATCATGAATTAATTTAAAAAGAATTTAAAATGATTTTTGGAATTTATTCGATATTTGATTTTTGGGTGACGACCGTATCGGTCAATGGACCCGGCTAAGTGCAAACGATACCGGCCCCGCCCGGACGTTGAGGCAATTAGCCAAGATGAGGATCGGACCATTATCTGAGACTTACTATTTATCTTTATTTTTATTATTTATTTTCTGTTTTCTATTTAATTTCTATTTCAGTTTAGGACTAACGGCAGTTTATCTTATTTCAATTTATGTAAATAAATTGTAATGGGCATAAGCCCAGCTGGCTGGTCTGTGACTGTAATAGCTTAGATTTTCTGTCTTTTCTGGTTTTTCGAGTTTTTGCTATTAACGATTAAAATGATTAAAAAGTATCTTCGTATAAAAAAAATTAATTAATATTTCTCACCTAAAAATTGACAAGTTTATTAATAATTAAAAATCACGAGTTTTCTCACTAAAATAAGAAAATTAGTTTTATATTTATATTTATAGAAAATACCGAGTTTTTCTAAAATAATCTGGCAGCGACGATGTTTTCCAAATTCAAAGTTAAAATGATCACTTTTTTCCCTCGTATTAAATCAACGCACCAAATAATCGTGTTTTCTGTGTTTGTTAATTAAAAGAATTAAAATTGATTAGGACAAAAACTAGAGATTGTAACTAGCACATCTAGATATGGGTTGAATAGTGTTTCTAAGTCTGGAATCTCAAATGTAGGATTTGAGGAAGTGTTTGACCTAGTTCTCCGGTACAGACTCTCGATCCAGTCACAATAACAAAGGCAAGTACATTTTGTGTTAGTTTACAATTATTTAGTAATCGTTTTAATGCAAGTTTAAACCACGATGCAACACGAACTCTCTCTGAGAGCACTGACTGTAACTACTGTAACTATTGGGGACTGGGGGAGTAGTGTAATGAGTATGACCACATCCAAAACTGTATACTGACTGTGTTAGCTTACCCCTCATACACACGGGGATAAGCCATATCGTATCAATATGATACAACTGTACAACCCAAGCCGGTCATATTCATTGCCTATTCACATCACAGAAACTGTAACTGTTTTAAAACTGTAACTGCTTAGTTGATTTTCAAAACTGTTTAAAAGTGCATGATTTTATTATTATTTCAATTGTTAAATTAGCATGAATTGTACTTTGCTCCCTCCTGACTGGAGATCCAACATTTTAGGTATCACTGATGAGGCTTTGTTCCGCGATCCCAAGAGGAGGATTTCGAGACTGATGAGCTGTTTGCCTAGAGTTTTCTTTTCTTCTTCATGTATGTAGAAAATGGTTTAAGTTGTATCTTTCATTTCATTGTAAAAGTTTAATAAAGTTTTAAATTTCCAATTTTGAGTTGTGACAAATATAGTATTGTTGTATCGTTACCTGCTACTGAACAGCTTACTGCCGCCGTCTCAACAACGGTGCAGGCTGGGCATGATCCGGTTCGACCCAATTATTTGGGATCGGATTGTGACATAAGTATACTCAGTTAGTTTCGAGGACAAAACTTTTTCTGAGTGGTGTATGATGTAGTGCCCCGTCCCGCTCAGTCAATTGGAGGAATCGAAACGCCGACGGCGTTCGGACTTAGCCTTGCAACGGCTACTCGGAGACATCGCTCGGTCAAGGCGACGCTCGCTCAGGTGCGGTAGTTTCGATGAACTCGCCTCATCTTTTCCTTCACATAATAAATCGTATGTTTTCAACTTGCACAAGTAGGCTTGATAATAAAAGAGACAAATCAACATAGATAAGGGAATAATCTCGACGGGTGAATTGAGTTAGAATTTGGAAAGGGTCCAACGATCGTCTTAGAGTTGGTGCACGGCGTACTTTGAAAATGATACTCGGTCCTTCGTCCCGTGGCTTGGAAGAAGGAAAAATTGGTATTCTCCACAAGCTAAGAGTTAGCCAAATTCATAGGTGTCGCCCACAGAAATGCTTCATAAAGCATGCACGGTCTCATCGCCCAAGGCGTGGCATAGCCTCTGCTCGTCCGACGGGTTAAGTTGTATTAAACGGGTTGTGGCATAAGTCTAGGCACCCCGAATAGCTTGGTTGTTCAAGTCAGACACGATGGCACGGACTTAGTATTTTAAGCACGGGCCACGGTTGATTTATTGAGTTTGGAAAGTGTTTTAATAGTTGTTCTTGAGTTGAGTGAAATGATAGGGCAAGAAAGAAGAATGCTCACGACTGGGTCGTTGAGGCAAGAAAGAAGAATGCTCGCGACTAGGTCGTCGAGGCAAGAAAGAAGAATACTCGCGACTGGGTCGCCGAGGCAAGGTCTCAGATGTGAGAAGTGTTGAACTTAGCCCAGAGAGAGATGGTAACACTAGAAGTAGATTGACTGTGTGAGACGTCAGTTGAGTCGAGTCTTGCATGGTCATGGACAACTTGTCGACAAGGTAGAGTTTCCCAGTATGGCAACCCGTGGCGCCACGGGACCGATGCGGCCTAAGGAAACAAAAATGGCTTTGGGAGTCTAAAATAGCTGCGCTTGGGGCAAATTATTCGGTGGACGCTCATTAGGGCTAGCTACCCGAACCGGTCCATCCTATACTCAGCTAAAAGGGAGTCCACAATGGCTCTGGGAGTCAGTGACCAAGTTCATATAGATGAGTCGGCACGGGCGGCAATCTGCGAGTGTGCCTTGGACTGAGTCGAGTCGTGAGTGCACTATATCAATGAGTCAAGTCGAAGGTGTGTGTACAAGTTAGAACACAAGGAATGTTTGGGCCTAAGATTTGGCATCAACATAGGCGTCATGCTTCGGCACGAGATGTGGCATCGAGTCTTGAGTTGTCGGCTTATAAGTTGCATAGTTTGGATGAGAGTTGTCTTGAGTTTAAGTCAGAAAATACCACAAGGCAAAGTTGGTCAAGTGACACTTAGCCCAGAAGTCTTGATTGGGTCAGTTGGTGATCAAAGTAGCATGGGTCGCGAGGCGGTGATATGGTTGAGTCGCACATAGTTGCGAGGCACGGCACAAAGGATTTATAGCACTGTCATAAGGAAATTGGGTACTATCGCGTAGTTGCGTCTCTGATTTTGGGCCATAAGGCAAACACAACTTGATAGGTTAACGTTGATGTTGCAAGCACGGGATGGTCTAGAGACACGAAATAGGCCAGGGGTCGGTCCTAAAACTGATCCTAAGGCAATACTAGAAAGACAATTGATAAGAATGGACTATGTCGCACGAAGTAAATCAAACGTGTTGGTTTTGTATGGGTGGGCGAGGAGCTCATTCCACCAGTACAGTTGAGTACTGACACCTACATAGTTTTCATGTGCAGGCACAGGTAGAAGCTTGTGGCGCAGAGCTCGCTTGGATGCGTCGAGACACAGAGTTCCTTGACGATTCGAAGCGTGCGGCCGCATGGAGTTAAGACTTATATGGGACATAATATATGGACGTCGCCTTCCAAAGCTTCCGCTGGCTCAAGACTTGCATTTGAGAGATGAGAGGAGCTGAGTGACTTGTAATGTGAGATGTGTGAGCTTGAGAGACTTGTAATCTTGACCTTGTGCCCCATTGTAACCTTGTTTCAATATCAATGAAAGAGCTTCTTCTGCAATGACTTGTATTTTGCTTCAAATTTTGCTGCTAATATTCAATATCTCTGCATGGGACTTCTATGCGACGACCCTCGCAGCCGCTGAAATCGGCCGTTATGGAACCCGCCTTGCACGAGCGCAATCTAGGCTCGTGCAGCATCACGCCTTAGCGAGGACGATCGCTCCTACGGGAGCGGGGCGTGACAAAGGTCGAGCCACAAGATGGAAGAGAAACTAGAAGGCATTGCGCACTTAGGGTACGAAGCGCACGCAAGTCATGAAGTAGCACAAACGATGCACGGGAAAAAGGTGCGTGGTGCAAGGTGCAAGGTGCACGAGGTGCAAGGTGCGTAAGCCAAAAGGCGTACGCGAGGTACAAGGTACGCGAGGTACAAGGTGCAGGAGGTGTGCGCGAGGTGCACGAGCCAAAAGGCGCATACGAGGTGCAAGATACGCGAGGTGTGTGTGAGGTGCAAGGTACGCGAGCTAAAAGGCGTGTGCGAGGTGTAAGGTGCGCGAGCCAAAAGGCACGCGAGGTACAAGGTGTGCGAGCCAAAAGACGTACGTGAGGTGCAAGGTGCGCGAGGTGTGCGCGAGGTACAAGATGCGAGAGGTGCAAGGTGCGCGAGCCAAAAGGCGCGTGCGAGGTGCAAGATATACGAGCCAAAAGGCTGCACGAGGTGCAAGGTGCGCAAGGAGCAAGGTACGCGAGGTATGCGCGAGGTGTGCGCGAGGTACATGGTGCACGAGGTATCGTCCCTACCATCAAGCTTTTGGCCATGGAGTTTTTTTAAGAAACTTCCAATGTTTATAACTTGGGCTATAGGTCTCGGAATTGGGTAAAATAAAGGTATACAGTGAATGAAATTGAATTCTCTACAACATGGAACAAGTAGTTTTCAAAATAAGCAAAAATTTAGATCAAAACCACTAAAATCATAAAATTCTAGTTTTAGAAACTTAGATCTACACAAAACTAGCCATTAAAATCAAAAACTCCAAGAACTAAACTTGTAGAAAATAAAAAGATGAATAATCTAGACTAATAATATCAAAGACATATCAAAAAATGAAAAATGCAAGTGGTCTCTCATTTGTGCAAGATGTACTTGCTTAAATGTTACTTTAAGGAAAAAAATAAAAAGTGAATGAGGAGAAAGAGTGAGGAAGAGAATAATATAGTGGGTGAGGGTTGGCTCCACTAAACACTAATCCCTAACATGACCTAACCATATGACTAATGACATGTTTAATGGTGCATGATACAACTAATTAAATTAATTAAATAAAATCTTATCCACAACACGGTTCAGAAATCTTATCATCGAAGCAGTGAGCTACGCCTACAACCAGACAAGGACAAGGACAAGGGGTGGCACACTAATCCGCGACGAGATATTGTTCCATGCCATGACCAGTTATAAATACATAATACATGCAATCAAGATACAGGTGCTAGATACCATATACAAGAAAAAACAAAAATTTTACGTATTCCGGGAACGGGGAGTGACAAAGAGTGTCTTGTACACAAGTTATAATCAAAAAACAAAAACATATACATTGCGATAAGATTAATCTAATTAATCTCTATTAATCTAAAGTACTTTTAGATTCTAGGGTTTATCATTATACGCCAAAGTCGTCTTAATCGCACAATTGTGAAATCTCTATTGGTGATCCACATTAGCGCGTCAGCAAGATGACGATCGAAGTAGAAAACTTTCGCTTGAACACATAGCTTGTTGTCCTAAAGTACTTCTAGAATGCCACACAAAAAAGACAACTCTTTATGTTCTCATGTCAGCCTTTAGTGTACTGGAAGTAGTCGCATTGGTTTGTCTGGTATGCTACTAGTATGTCGGTCTGAAACATTTTGATGGTAGACCAGCCCATGATATGAGAGAAGGGATTATAATTTTTAATTGTTGGAGCTTTTGTACGAAAATAACAAATAAACTTATGATTTAAACAAGCCCTATGGCCTATATTTTTGTCCTAATAGAATATTGAGCAAGTAATAATTGACAAGTGGGTCAACTATGTATGTAGGTCCTATACAAGGTCAATGGACATGTCATAATGGGTCACTACAAGTCAAATATAGTCCACACTATAGGTAATTAGAAAATATTAGTTATAATTAATTTTGAGTTGGGATAAACTCACAAAGATTTATCCTCATGTATCCTGTGCACGGTGAACACATGTACGATACTCAGAGATATCAAGCTATGGGTTATCCTACGTCAATGAAATAAATGAAAACTCAATTAAACACACAGGATACAAAATATAATGCAATAAAGAGTGAACATAAAATACCTAAATGCTATATTTTTTATATAAATATTGTACATTGAGATACAAGTTTTCCCAATAGTAACTTATAAAGCATTACCTTGCCAAAAAATAGTTTATGTTATTAAAATGTTAAATGTTGAAAGTGCATGCTTGTAAGAAAAATAGTCAAAGATATAAGTGGTAACACCTTTTTTTCCCCATAAAACTCACTTATGTGCCCCTCTTCAAAATGTCTTGATAAGTTGTACTAGACCTAACATAAGGTTGTGTTTGGTTGACCAAAAAAATGAGAGAAATAAAAAGAAAAAGAAGAGAGAGAGAGAGAGAGAGAGAGAGAGGTATGTTTGGTTAAAAAAAAATTGGAAAGAAAAATCAATCCTAACTTCTTAAAGATCATATTTTACCTGACCATACATTTTTTTACTCACTCTTCTTCTCCACCTCTTTCAATTTCAATAGGCTTGTAATGTTCACAAATCTGATGACTTAACCGGAACTTGCTCTGATAATGTATGACGTCGAAAAGGAGCTTATGTATACTTGCGTCGTCATTACTAATGAAGTGGTGGTAGACGACAACGATGCCATGGAAAAACAAGCGTCGATTCATGTAGGATACAACACCATTTTTGTGACGACGCAAACGACATTGACGACATATTGGGATCATGGGAAATCAAATGGATTCATGTGGAGGAAGAAAATTCTCTTGCATTGTGAAGGAAAAACTCAATAAATCTCCCCGTCCTTTCGTCACTCTCCAAACACAACTTGGTACAACCTTAGCCTAAGATATGCTTGATTAAAAAAAATTCTTGAAAATGACTCAATAATAATTCTTCATATTGCCAACATAAATAAGATTCTTGCAAATATCAATGACCTTTGTTGCTATTATTATAAAAACCATCGAATAATAAAATTGCAAAAATAAATCGTATTTGCCCCTAATTTGATCTTGGCAGCATCAAAACATTTCAGGGGGCTGTAAGCAAAAAGACAAAAGTTATAACCTACTCTTTCCCTCTTCTTCTTTTCACAGTCCAAGTGTCTTCCGATTTCCTTCCTCATTTCCCGCCATGAGATCGCCGGAAAATAATGCCGATGTCACCGCCGCCGGAGACCCCTCTCCCTCTCCCGGCAACTTCTCTCTTCCATCTCCACCGTCCAGTGCTTCCGCGGCCGCTGGATCGCCGTCGAGCCCACCGTCCACCGCCTCCATCGCTCCCTCGCTCTCTAAACCCTAACACTAACCCCAACCTTTCCTCCCTCCTCCTCTCCCTCTCCCAAACCCTAACCCTAGCCCTAGCCCTCTCCCTCCAGTCCCAGTCCCCCCCCCTCCCCCCGCCGGCAAGCTCCGCACCCAGAGCGACATCTCCACCGCCGCCGCCGACCTCGACCGCCTCTCCTGCGACCTCGATCTCCTCCTCCTCGAAGAGCAGGAGGAGGCCGAAGACCCCATCAAGACCCTCGTCTCCCGCCTCCAGGTCGGCAGCTCCCTCTCCCGCCTCGCCGCTCTCGAAACCCTAACCCCCATCCTCAGACACAACGACAAGAACGTCGTCATCGCCGCCTCCCACGGCGCCGTACCGGCCATCGTCCGCCTCCTCGACCTCCACGACACGAGGATCCCCGCGGCGACGGCCGTGGCCAGGGTATCCGCCGTCGAGATCTGCCGAGAGGCGCTCGCGGCGGAGGGCTCGGTGCTCCTCAACCACCTTTGCCGGGTCCTGGAGTCCGACTCCGGGTCCGCCAAGGAGAACGCCTGCGTCGCACTCGAGGCCCTGACCCTTGGGCGGGAGAGCGCAACCTCGGTGGGGTCCCGCGGGGGCATACGGACGCTCCTCGAGATCTGCCGGTCGGGAACCCCGTCCGCAGCTGCCTCCGCGGCAGGGGTTCTGAAGAACCTCGCCGGAGTGAAGGAGCTCCGGCGTAGATTCATCGAGGAGAACGCCATTCCGGTGCTCATTAGAGTTCTATCGTCCGGGACTCCGCCGGCAATGGGGAATTCGGTGGGGTGCTTGCGCAATTTGACGGCGGAGGAGGAGGAGGGAGGGGACTCTGTGAATATGTTGCTTTTAAAGGAGGGTATATTGAATTGCTTGCTGAATTACTGGGAGAAGGGTCGTGAACTCGAGCCGGTCATTGGCTTGATACGGAACCTGGCGGTGTCGGGCTACGGCTTGCATGCCGTCCAATTGTCAGGACTGTTGTCGAGAGTGGTTTCGGCTGTGGACAGCTTGTCGTCCGCCGTGAGAGTGGAAGTGGCGAGAGCCGTCACTGAATTCAGCAGGAAGCTCGGTAAGGAGAAGGCGGCGGAACTGGTGCCTAAGCTTGTTAGGATGCTGGAGGCGAAGGGGGATGAGGAGAAGGCGGCGGCGGTGCAGGCGTTGGCGTCGCTGGTAACGACGTCGTCGGGGAACAGGAGGGCGTTCCGCAGGGAGGAGAAGGGTATTGTGAATGCGGTGATGCTTCTGGACCCGTTGCTGTGGAGCGTCGACAAGAGGTACCCGGTCATGGTGTTGCTATCAGTGTCGCAGTCAAGGCGGTGTCGGAGGCAGATGGCAGCTTGCGGGGCCTGCGAGTACCTGAAGAGGTTGGTGGGGTCGGAGGAGGTCGAGGGGGCCAAGAGACTCAAGGATAGCTTGGAGAGGGGGAAGATTTTCGGGGTGTTTCCGAGGAATTAACGTTCCTTCAGGTTTTTGATGTGGGGGACTACATTGCTTTCCTTGATTTGTGTACATTGTTGTGTTCGTATCTGATTGTGTTCATGTTATACATTAGGACACGCCAATATTTTCCAAATTTTGTTGTGTTCGTATCCCCTTGTATTCATGTCAGGAAGGTATACGTGTTTGCTGGTGTTGTTCTTGGTTACATGGTGGTTGTGTAGAGAGAAGAAGACATTGTGCATAAGCAGTTAGCTGGTGTTAACTCTGAATAAAGGTTGGAGAAGGGATATAGATTTAGGCAGGTGTTTGTTCAGATGTCTATATGAATAATAACTGTATCCATCTTCTTAACATTTGATGCTTAATATTGTGTTTGATTGTGTAATTTTTTTTGGTGTTATTGTCTATGCAAATGTGTTATGGTCCTTTGTCAGTCTTGATGGTCTGAATTCCATGCTGCACTGATAGGTGTTCTATTGCCCAGAAAGAATAGTTGTTCACAAAATGTTTATGGTTCTTGTTAACTACTAATAAGGGGAGAAGTATTATACTTCTTTGTTGTATATGTTGTTCTTCTAATGGGAAAGAACTCTTGTTTCGTGATTGAATGTTGCAAGAAAGCAGTGTGTCAATGGAAGACAAAACTGAAGCTTCAATTGTAAGCAAAATGTTAGATCTCCTTCCGTGCAATACACTGAACTTTCTCCTTGAACACCCATACAAGCTTTCTCTAACCAGATTGCTAAAACGAAAATGAGAAATATGAAACAAAATAGAGTGAGTGTTGGAATGTTGGAAACTTCACTATACTCGAGAGTTTACTACTTCTTGGATGGTGAGTAATAAATGAGATTTCTTCCATTTATATAGCCTCATGGTCTCTACATGAAAGGATAAGATTATGTCACATGTTCGTCATCTAATGGTTGGAACTTCTAGAACCTAGATATTTACAATTGAAAATTTCGTACAGAGGGAAAGAACTGACTATTCGTAGTGAAGATGAAAAATTTAGAAAAATTACAAATGAATGGATGAAATGCCATTGGAGATGACGCATGAAGAGAGAATAGGGTGAAGTGGGCATGGCGCCATCTCCAATGGTGTCCACACTTAAAGTGGGAAGTGAGGCACCATTAGAGTTGGCGTCCCTAGGAGAAAGGGGTGGGGCGCCAACTCCACTGGCGCACAATGAATTTATTTTTAATAAACGGTCATTTTTTTTACCATTGGTTCGTCTAAAGTTCGAATATTCAAAAAGTGCAAATTTAGGTTATACAAAAGGGTTGGGGGAAGCTATTTCATTCACACAACTCAACTAAACTCAACTCTTGTTCTCTATTTCACACAATTCAACTCTTCCTTCCTCTTACAAGTTCTCCATTTAGAAGCTTTGCAATATCTAACCTCCATGGATCAAAGTCTAAGAATATTATGCTAGCATGGAGGTGTAGTAAATGGGCTATCTTATGAATGAGGTTTTACCGAACTTCTTATAAGTGATCGTAATATTTATGTTAAATACTTTACGCAATCTTATTATTAGAAATTTTTCTATCCGATATGAATCTATATTAAGACCTAGTCTTGTTTCTACTTGTTTATTATTAGATGGTGAACAATCATGAAATTTTATACTTGAAGTTAATTTACAATCACCGTTTATAATAATTATGTTACTCAAGTACCACAAAGACTTGATAATATAAGTACTCAACTTGCTTCTAATTACCAAACTGTTAATGCAGGTTCTAGTTCTTCTCGACAACTTCTTCCATTTACTGAAAAAAGACATATAGATGAAGTTAATGATGATGGTGATAATGATAATGATAAGAACGATGACGATGAAAATGGTGATAATTTAATTAAAAAATTAGATGATTTGATGATAATGTCAATAATGCTACCACTCCTGAATTATACATTGAACAATCATTTGATAGTCGTTCTAAATTTAAAAATTGATGAGTGATATAGTAATTGAACATAATTTTACTTATTTAGGTAGTGGTATAATAAAATTCATAAGGAATTATATACTTGTGATCAGCCAAATTGTAATTAGTGAGTATATGGTAAACCCATTGGATATTGCAAAATATTTGTGATTAGTACATTAAGAATCATCATTCTTGTTTTTGTGGACTTACAACAAGATGTCATCTACTAGCTACTACTTCATTAGTTAGAAACAAGATAATTAATACGATTAGAGATAACCAGTCGTATAGTCCATCACAAGTTGTTAGAGATATACATAGAAAACATCAGATACATATGATTTATTCCAAAGTTTGGAGAGCACGAGAAATAACTTTAGCTTAACTAAATGATAGTTATGTTGATGCATATGCTAGTTTTGAAGAGTATAATTTTAGAATTATTGAGTCAAATCCAGCTAACAAATATTTTTTAGAGACTAGCAAAATAATAGTTTTCAAGTTTTTAATACGTTTTAAGACATGCATAGACGGTTTTAAGGGATTGTTTACCGATGATTAGTACATATGCTACTTTTCTTTCTTCTACATATCAATGTATCTTAATTATTGCTTGTGGGCATGACCCTAGCTATCAATTATATCAAAATGTTTATGCTATTGCTAAAAGTGAAAATAAGATTCTTGGACATGATTTTTGCACATTCTGAATATCTTTTGAAAGTGTTGTTTATGATTGGAATAAAATTTCATTAATATCAGATAAATAAAAAACAAAAGGGATTAATAAATGCTACAAAAAAAATCCAAGATAGAAATAACTTTAGGAAGGCAACTAAAAATCAAAGATAACAAAAACTTTCAAACTTAAGAAGCCAAAAAAAAAAAATAAGCATTCTCAATTTTTCAAGATACATGATAAGTCTCAGCTACGACCACGCCTAAACCATCACAAATAATCCCTGCGTATAGTAAGCTTGAGACCTAGTCGCTATCTCCGGCCTTCGTATTATCTACAAGAGGATCTGAATCTGAACTATCATTCTCATGAGTGTCCACCTCCTATGTCTCTTTAGTAGGCACTAGAGCTGATGGAGTTGACATCCACCGTGTCACGCCCCGGTTCCGCAGAACTGATCGTCCTCGCTAAGGTGATGCCGCGCGAGCCTTAGTTGCGCTCGCCTAAGGCAAATAATGAAACGGCCGATTGAGTGGTAAACGATAGAGTCGCACAAAAGTTTCGAAGCAGAAAAGATGAAGCGACACAAATGATATACATAATGAAAACTCTTTGTTGATATTCAGCGGGATGACAAGGACACGAAGCCAATATTACAATCACTCATGCTCACAGTATCTCTAAATACAATCACTCAGCTCTTCTCATTCTCTTAATAAAAAATGATCATGCCCTTAAGCTTACAGCTTGAAGAATGCGATGCTATACATTATATCCCATATAAGTAAAGACTCTAACGCAGCGGCATGGCTCGAAACATTAAGGAACTCCACGCGGCACGTCCAAGCGAGCTCCGTACCGAACGAGTTGCTACCTAAAAACCTGCAAGTAAACTGTGTAGATGTTAGTACATTGAATGCACTCGTGGAGAGGCCTCTCGTCTACCTATAGAAAACTAGCACATTCTGTCATGACTCGCTCTTGTTTTTTGGGATACGAGTACGTAGCCAAGTCCATCATATGCCGCAGCATCGACAGTAGTACGCTGTCTAGGTCTCAATGTCAAACTCAAATACAATCAAATCATATATAATTGCATATTCATAATAATTATTTAAATTACAAATCCAATAATTCACCAAAATGATATTCGAGAATAAACCCACTAAAAATAAAAGAACGATCTACTATAGAATCTAAGGTCGGTCTCCAAGATATCTATCTCCTTGTATGGTCCTTAGCGCAAAAGTAGAATCATGCCAAGTCACCTACAATGATCCAGTCAGAAAAAAATAACGTACAACCATATTGCAATAATGTATCTTAATACAAAATAAGCTAGACAAGTAAAACGCAGTAGAAGAATAAGGAAACATGTATATGAACTGGAAACAATAAACATGTTCAAGTACTACTGACAAGAACATGTATGAACAAGACAACTAGCAATGATCATGTACAATAAAATAGACAGTTGTCTGAAATATTTTTGACTTGTGAACGGCTTGGGCTAATACGACACATCATATATGGTTATCCACAATTAAAAGGTACGGCTAACCCATACGTGCGGTGTATGACTTAGCTATCAACAATAACAATCATTTCACATACCTACTGAGCATTTTTTCTCCCAACTCACTATACAAACAATAAACAAACAATGATACAACAAGTCTATCGTGTCACAATCGTGTCTCAACGTAATATCAGATGAAAACACAATATTGTATAACGTTATAATGTACTAGAAACATAAATCAATAGTGTACCTGCCTTAAGTTAAGTTGCAGTTGACGTGTGTGACATAATCTCGATTTAGAAAGTTGTTTTAATTATGGCTAACCACTTCTAATTCGGTGAATCACCGGCCATCTATTAGTTCTACAAATTAATCAAAATATTAAATTATTTTATTAATTTCTGGAAAATTAGTATGCTATAGATCTATGTGTACTTTCCAAAACAAACAGTTCGCAAAACAGAGTTCAGGATCTCCCGAAATCTCAAAAATAGTATGACATGTCAATTTTTTGGACAACGGACACTCAAATAATTTTCCAAAAATTTACGTTCATAACTACAGAAAATAAATTATAGATTTAGAAATCAAACTTCGATACGATTCTAACAAAAAAACCGGAGGTGAAACGAAGTCCGTAGTTGGTCTCAACGACTTCGCGAAGTTGTTATAGCTTCAAAAAAAATGAGGCTAAATTTAAGACGAATTTTAGGCTATTTTGGACGAAAAAGAAAGAAATTTGAGAAAGGAAAATATGAGAGATGTTCATAAGGGTATATATAATAGGTAGCAATCACCTAATTAGGATTAGAAATTAGGTTGGAAGGATTTTGGTGTTGGAAGAAAATAAGGAAAAGTCTCTCCTTGAATAGATGGAGACATTGTGGTTTATTGGGTTGGGAAAAATTTATGGAGAAAATAAAAGGAGTCCCCTTAATATAGGTGGGGAGATATCCTAAATAGGAAATGATTAGAATTTCTATGGATGGATCTTTTCATAGATTTAAATCCATAAACAAAAAGATTGATCAAATCTCAATCCATAAATGATCACAATAATATTACTTTAAAATAATATCTACCATAAATGATCACAATAATATTACTTAAAAATAATATCTAATATTTTAAAATACTATTTATAATAGATTTTATAAATTGAAATAATTGATAATGATAAATCAAACACTTCTTGAGATATCATTTCATAAATACAAAATCAACTTTAAAACAATTTGACAAATCCATTCTTCAATCAAAATACCTTTTATTGAATTAAAAATAAAAGAAAAAATATTTCTAACTCAAGAAATCTTTAGAAATAAAAATAAATAATTTTTTTTAAAATTCGAAAAGTTGGCTTACACGTTCATTTAGTGAGTGCATACTATGATTTTAGTTGTCTTTCTAATCTTACTATAGGATAAGTTTTATGGCATAATACTACAAAACTACATTCGTGTTGCAACATTGGGACCGTACCATAAAACCTATTTGTGCAACAAGATCATGGTCGTTTATCGTAACAGTGTAAACTTAACCATACTTACTTTTTGGCCTTCTCTGTTCATCGAAACAACACATGTTATAACATAACGACTAGTGACAAACTGCTAACCATCGTGCCATGTATCGTACCGAAGCACGTATCTCTTTTGAAGCCAAATATTAGGCTTGATAGCTTCATTGTGTGTCGTGCATTCATTTTTTGACTCAATCTACGACATGCACGTCGATCGCCGCAAGCACGCCGACACAATCTATATGAAAGGTCACTAACATGATAAGCTATCCATTGACTTATAGCCTAGTATAGACCGGTCCTTGCAGCGCAGGTAGCAAGCTCCGTTGAAGAAACTGAATCACCTCAGCAGAGCTATCATGTTTACTGTTACGCCCCATTCCCAAAATACGCGGGACCAAGCCACGTGGCATGGCCAGCTACGTATTCAACCAGACTCCAGCCCGAATAGAATATATGAGCTGTTAAAAAATGGTGTAACTATCACTATATAAACTCTATATCTCAATACACATAACAGAAGCATAAGAAGAGAGAAATATGAATACTAGTCTACAGTCCAATAATCATACTTGCCCGAATAGACTCGAAAGAATAATGAGTTTATAAATACTATTCTACTAAGCAGATACAAATAGCAAAAAATGAAACATATAACTCCGAAAGGGTGAATACCTAAAGTAAAATGAGTACCAACAATAATCCAGCAAGGAGCTCTACAAACCTACTCAGCCAACCTGGAAGAAAACTAGGTCCTCAACGGGACATAGCAAGATATATAATATACATGCCGATATGAAGTATAGTAAATATCATGTGTAGGTAGTAACGTGTGATCCAGGTAATAGACATATGATCAAGGTAATAAACAGGTGATCAAGTAACACTACTACTAGGCGAACTATCTCTGTGTGATATGTAAATAATGACAACTTTCGATGCGAGGGCTTTCTAAATATAAAATCCATAGCTCCGATCATAGTCTCCCGGGGTACTTACTCGTAGCTCCGATAATAGAGTCACACGATAAATATAGTCGTAGCTCCGTTAACAGAGTCACACGATAAATATAGTCGTAGCTCCTTTAACAGAGTCATATGATAAATATAAGAGGCACGTAACTCCGGTTACAAAATCTCTCGATAAGGATGTATAATAATAAGTACATAGTGATATATGCATAGTAGCCCTCACGCTTAGTAACTGTCCTTCCTACCCAATGCTACTGTCCGTGTTGCATCCATGACACACCCAGTCTGACTCTACAGGTAAAATCAGTCTATCATGTATATAGGTAAATCCATCTATAAGTAATATCAATGATAATGTACGCATCGCCTATATACCATGCAATACGAAATCGTATACTATGTCTCGTGTGTCAGCAGGTATAATCATGTAATAGACTTGAACAGGCAGCAGGTGAAATCATGTAACAGTTTATCCAAGGTGAACGACTGATAAGGAAACAAGCATGTAAATACAGTAAATCAAATTGGCAAGGTATACTTGCTTGGACTTTGTCCAATCTGTGCTGAGACTGCAGTACCAAAGTCTAACCCACTATCCATGAGCCATTAAAGCATAATCCATGTAATGTCCCAAATTCGTGATACGTATTTAGTGTACGTATACGTTTTGGACCCATATTTTGTTTAAGTCATGATTAGTTATCTTGGTTTATTTTGCACTGGCTTGGTTTTATTGGCATTAATAGTTTAAATGGTTTTAATAATTCATTGGTTTAAATTGCTAGAGAAGAGTTTATTGGCCTTGACTTGGTTCACCTTGGTTTATCTTGGCTTGGTTCACTCCTTGGTTGGTTCGGCTTGGCTTGGTTTTTTCCTTGGTTCATCATGGACCAAGGGTGAACCCTCCTACCTACCACCACCCTCTTTACTTATAACCCCTTTCTTTTCTCTTCATCATTATTTTCTTTCTTCTTCATTTACTTCTCCACCATTACTTCTTCAATCACAGGAGGAAGAGAGAGAGGGAGAGCTTAGGCAAGTGCAACTTGCTTCATGATGGATCTCAAGTTTTATTGTTCCATTCTCTTCCTTACTTGATTCTAAGCCTCTTATAACTTGGCATTTTTGGATTTGATGGATGGATTCTTATAGATCTAAGTTTATAACTTTTCGGTTTTCTTGGTTTTGATCTCTAAAACTTGGTTATTTTCGAAAACTAGTGGTTCCAAGTGGTAGAGAATTCAATTTCATGCAGTTTTGGCTTTTGTTTCGCTTGATTTCGACTCCGGATGAGGAAGTTCTGGCCATTACAAGTTTTCAGAACTTTCATGGCTGAACTTGCTGTTTGGGGACGATGAACCTCATGCGCCCGGGAGGCCATGCGCCGGGAGGCCATGCGCCGTGAAGTCCCGACAACGCATCCCTAACTCCGAGCGTGTCATGCGCGTAGGTTCCCTACGCGCATGTACTGAAGACGCAACGTGAGTTTCCCATGCGCCGATTTGTGCAGGAATCTCATGTGCCGATTCGTGCAGGAATCTCATGCGCCGATTCGTACAGGAATCTCATGCGCCGATTCGTGCAAGAATTCCATGCGTCGATTTGTGCAGAATCTCATGCGCGATTCGTGCAGGAATCCCATGCGCCGATTCGTGCAGGAATCCCATGCGCCGATTTGTGCAGGAATCTCATGCACCGATTTGTGCAGGAATCCCATGCATCATTTGTGCAGGAATCTCATGCGCCGATTCGTGCAGGAATCCCATGCGCCAATTCGTGTAGGAATCTCATGCGCCATTTGTGCAGGAATCCTATGCACCGATTTGTGCAAGAATCTCATGCGCCGATTTGTGCAGGAATCTCATGCGCCGGAATTGCTCTATTTTGCTGTTTTTGCCTGTTTAAGTTGTTTTGTAGCTAAAATCTTGAAAAACTCAAAACATGAAAGTTGTAGATCTTTTCCTTGGCTTCAAGAGTATGTCACTAGTTATTTTATGCAAGTTTCTCTCATTCATGATAATGTAAGGATAGAACACGATAGTGGCCTGTTAAGGTGCACTCTTGACAAGTACCAAGTGGACATGACATGACCTGATAGTGGCCCGCCGTGGCGCACTCCTGACAAGTATACCTGACATGATTGCTGTTGCGGCGGCAAACATGACATGACATGACTTGATAAGTATAAACAACCTGGACACCGTGGACGATTGTGCTTGTACAAATAATCCAGTCCTGTCTTGCATCATGTCTAGGAGGGGACTCCTGAGTACCACGGTCAGGAGTACCTACTAAAATGGACTAAGGTTAACGACGAGTATAATTTACTAGACATGAAGAGATGTTCCCCAGTTACAGGCGATCCCGTTATCCCGGCCGCAAATGTTTGGACTTGTAGCCTGCCGACGAGTAGGGCACATTTCCAGCCCACTGTTATGTGGGGCACTCTCTATTGTCACTTTAATGATTGAACTCTATTGTCCTCTATTGTATGAACTCCCTAAATTGTCACTATAAATGTCGCCTGGATAACCTGGATAGCTGCAGGCCTGTGACTACTTAGAGCATCTCATTGTATCTTGCTAGTAACTAGGATTGTGATACCCTAGTTAGTTATTAGAAAGCCGTAGGCAATGATTGGCCGTGATTGCTTGGATGGAGTCTAGTCCAGTATAGTATTGTCTAGAATTGATTGATTGTAAGATTGTACCAGAATGATTGAAGGATTGTCACTCCAGATTGTCACTATAAGGATTGTCACTCCATTGTCACTATAATGATTGTCACTCCGATTGTTACTATAACTTGTACTCTATTGTCACTCTAGCATTATACTCTTCATTGTCACTTTTACATTGTACTCTCTTTTTTTTACCTTAATAATTGTCACCTTTAGTAATAAATGATCAGAGACTAAGTTCTGTTCAGGCGAAGGGTTATAATCTCGGTCCTTGTTTGGTTTAAGGATTGTAACCTGGCTTCCGGAATAGTACGTTCGTTTTCTCTTCATATATTGTCCAGTTATATTTTATTTAGCATGATTCTCCAGTTCTTATGTCAATGATGCTTCTCTTTATTTTCTCTGATTGGGACAAGTCATTGGTAGTGCACAAACCTCAATCTGTGTTCTTATTGTTGTTTTCTTACATGTTGAATGCTAATTTGCTCTGGTTTTAGTTCCTAATGAAGCCTCCTTTTGGCACTTGCTCTTTCTGGGCTGACCCAGCTGGTTTTGTATGGCCAGATACCGGAGCACCCACCAAAGGATCTCCTGCCTTCCAGCCCGATGGTGGTCACCAGGCGTAACCAGGGCATCGAGTGGGTTTCTTTTGTTCTCCCACTGTAATATTGTAAATTATTCTTTTGAGGCATTTAGCCGACGAACAAGTGTTAGCTCGTTGTACTTACTTACTGTCTGCCTACAGCTGTAACATGATTGACAAGCCCCGGAGGTTGATCATGTATGACTGAACTCTTGCTAGTCCTCATATTTTGTAACGACTAGCTTCATGATCATCTGGATGTATGTTTTGGATGCCTTACATTGTATATTTGGAGATCTGATATCTTGTATTATTATTAGTTGGTTGAGATTGAGACAATAGGCTATTTTATGACTTAAGAGACTGGATGGATTGTAGTGAAACCCTCACATATCTAGACAGCCGTGACCGTATAGCGGTGTGGATCCCATTCCGTTATACGTCTTCTATGTCTGCCCCCGCTCTCCAGTATTCTGGTTCTGGGTATGACATGGTTTAAGTGGTGGCCCATGCAGGTCTTGTTAAATCAAGATGTGTGAGGGTTTACCGAATAGATGTCTCAATCAGTACTCGCCTTGTCTCTGCTCGTATCCTCTTGATTCCTGAAATTCTTGTCCTGATCACATGCTTGTAATCGTTGATCTGCCCTGGTCCTTCCTTATTGTTCCCATGTTGTCTTCTTCTCCGCATTGAACCTGGACCTGCCGATCAGTAAGGCGGATCACCTCCGTGGACCCAGCAACCAGAAGATCAGGCCCAGCACCTCAGCAAGCCTCCCGAGCCGTCCTCCTGGAGAACCAGTACCGCTAGTTCAGCCCGTCTAGCCAGCAAGGTCAAAGGATGGAGGCTTGGTAGGACTCATCCGTGAGTTGCTTGCGTCCCAAGATCGTCAGGGAATGCCCTGCACCAAGTAGTAAAGATGCTCTGAATAGAAGTGGTCCTCGAGGGAACAGTGCGGTCACAGTTTCAAGCGCCTGAACTCTCCTTCTTCGATGGCAGCGAGGATGCCATTGCTGCTGATGCTTGGCTACAGGATATAGAGGTGATTCTCGAAGCCGCAAAGATTCTAAAAGATGAGAAGGTGGCAGTGGTGCGCCTACAGTTATTGGATCTAGCCCGCAGTTGGTGGGCCGCACAAGCAGTGGGATTGGCAACACCTGTCCCCTGGGCAGTGTTCAGCGAAAAGTTCCAAACCAAGTATTATGATGCAGTGGCTCGATATGACTTGCAGACCATGTTCAGTAATCTTAAGCAAATAGGGAGGACGGTCGACGGATATACGACCGAGTTTTCCAGACTCAGTCGGTTTGCTCCCACCTTGGTGGCAACCGAGTTTGACAGAGCGCAGAGGTTCCAGTAGGGACTTCACCTAGAGATTATATTGGCAGTAGAACAGTTCGAGCATCAGACCTATGATGCGGTGTTACGAGCAGCAAGGAGGCACGAGTATACCTCCCAGAGAATAGTGGACAGGACCGGAGGTCGGAAGCGGTCCCATAGTCAGAAGAATCAGTCTTCAGCCCCAGCCCCGGCAGCCAGGGCTTTGACTATTGGAGCTCCGAGGCGAGCAGCTTCAGTTACGTCGGTCCAGTACTCGACCCCGACGTACCCTCAGCAGAAACAGAAGCAAGCGCAGTCTTCCGCTGTAGGCTGTTCTTATTGTGGGAAGCCTGGACACGTGGTAGCGGAGTGTCGCAAGGCGTTGGGATTGTGTTTATTGTGTGGAGCACCGGACCATAGGGTGGGGTCCTGCCCATTCAGAGTTGATTCAGCATCGATAGTATCTAGTCCCTCGGTTAGGGGACCAGCACCAGCTCCAGTTCACCAGCAACAGCAGTTCCCGTTCCCGAGGCCATTGCCGACTCAGGCCCAGACTTTCCAGCAACAGAACCCGCGACAGTTTGCCTTAGCCCAGGCTCAGGTTCAGAATTGGCCGAGAGGTATATGTGTCCTCTCATCTTGCTTTTCTACCGTCATTATGCGGGGTGCATGACGTATTACATGTATCCTAATTACAATGGTACATCCCGGACCCGAGCCATGTCCTAGATCATTCGAAAACGGTTATTGGTACCAACCTTTTCGTATGAGGAGAGGCCCGTGTTCATGTTTGACCAAAGAGAGAGACCTCAAGCGCAAGACTATCAGTTTAGTTCACGTTGTTTGAGTTTATCGCTCCTTGGGAGAGTCAAACGTGGGAGTGTGAGGATGATATCCGATCACGTTATCCCAATCGGCTTGGCTCGTGAGGTGTAATATCTTTCTTATGCCTTGTGCTTCGAATCCTTGCTTGCATGAATGATTGTATGATTGATTGGTAGTGGTAGATTGCCTATGATAGAATAGCTTTCCCTTACATCTCTAGCCTCTTGATTAAATTCCGAGGACGGAATTTTTTTAAGGTGGGTTAGGATGTAATGTCCCAAATTCGTGATACGTATTTAGTGTACGTATACGTGTTTTGGGCCCATATTTTGTTTAAGTCATGATTAGTTATCTTGGTTTATTTGCACTGGCTTGGTTTATTGGCATTGATAGTTTAAATGGTTTAATGATTCATTGGTTTAAATTGCTAGAGAAGAGTTTATTGGCCTTGACTTGGTTCACCTTGGTTTATCTTGGCTTGGTTCACTCCTTGGTTGGTTCGGCTGGCTTGGTTTTTGCCTTGGTTCATCATGGACCAAGGGTGAACCCTCCTACCTACCACCACCCTCTTTACTTATAACCCCTTTCTTTTCTCTCTCATCATTATTTCCTTCCTTCTTCATTTACTTCTCCACCATTACTTCTTCAATCACCAGGAGGGAGAGAGAGGGAGAGCTTAGGCAAGTACAACTTGCTTTGATGGATCTCAAGTTTTATTGTTCCATTCTCTTCTTACTTGATTCTAAGCCTCTTTAGAACTTGGCATTTTTGGATTTTGGATGGATTCTTATAGATCTAAGTTTATAACTTTTCGGTTTTCTTGGTTTTGATCTCTAAAACTTGGTTATTTTCGAAAATAGTGGTTTCATGTGGTAGAGAATTTAATTTCATGCAGTTTTGGCTTTTGTTTCGCTTGATTTCGACTCCGGATGAGGAAGTTATGGCCATTACAAGTTTTCAGAACTTTCATGGCTGAACTTGCTGTTTGGGGACGATGAACCTCATGCGCCCGGGAGGCCATGCACCGTGAAGTCCCGGCAATGCATCCCTTAACTCCGAGCGTGTCATGCGCGTAGGTTTCCTACGCGCATGTACTGAAGACGCAACGTGAGTTTCCCATGCGCCGATTTGTGCAGGAATCTCATGCGCCGATTCGTGCAGGAATCTCATGCGCCGATTCGTGCAGGAATTCCATGCGCTGATTCGTGCAGGAATCTCATGCGCCGATTTGTGCAGGAATCCCATGCGCCGATTTGTGCAGGAATCTCATGCGCCGATTTGTGCAGGAATCCGATGCGCCTATTTGTACAGGAATCTCATGCGCCAATTCGTGCAGGAATCCCATGCGCCAATTCGTACAGGAATCTCATGCGCCGATTTGTGCAGGAATCCCATGCGCCGATTTGTGCAGGAATCTCATGCGCCGATTTGTGCAGGAATCCCATGCGCCGGAATTGCTCTATTTTACTGGTTTTGCCTGTTTAAGTTATTTTGTAGCTAAATCTTGAAAAACTCAAAACATGAAAGTTGTAGATATTTTCCTTGGCTTCAAGAGTATGTCACTAGTTATTTTATGCAAGTTTCTCTCATTCATGATAATGTAAGGATAGAACACGATAGTGGCCTGTTAAGGCGCACTCTTGACAAGTACCAAGTGGACATGACATGACCTGATAGTGGCCCGCCGTGACGCACTCCTGACAAGTATACCTGACATGATATACCTCGGATTACTGTTGCGACGGCTAACATGACATGACATGACTTGATAAGTATAAACAACCTGGACACCGTGGACGATTGTGCTTGTACAAATAATACAGTCCTGTCTTGCATCATGTCTAGGAGGGGACTCCTGAGTACCACGGTCAGGAGTACCTACTGAAATGGACTAAGGTTAATGACTAGTATAATTCACTAGACATGAAGAGATGTTCCCCAGTTACAGGCGATCCCATTATCCCGGCCGCAAATGTTTGGACTTGTAGCCTGCCGACGAGTAGGGCACATTTCCAGCCCACTGTTATGTGGGGCACTCTCCATTGTCACTTTAATGATTGAACTCTATTGTCACTCTAATGTATTGAACTCCCTAAATTGTTACTATAATGTTCGCCTGGATAACTTGGATAGCTGCAGGGCCTGTGACTACTTGGAGCATCTCATTGCATCTTGCTAGTAACTAGGATTGTGATAACCCTAGTTAGTTAATGTAGAAAGCCGTAGGCAATGATTGGCCGTGATTGCTTGGATGGAGTCTAGTCCAGTATAGTATTATCTAGAATTGATTGATTGTAAGATTGTACCAGAATGATTGAAGGATTGTCACTCCAGATTGTCACTATAAGGATTGTCACTCCAGATTGTCACTATAATGATTGTCACTCCAGATTGTTACTATAACGATTGTACTCTATTGTCACTCTAGCATATTGTACTCTTCATTGTCACTTTTATCATTGTACTCTTTTTTTTTTACCTTAATGATTGTCACCTTTAGCAATAAATGATCAGAGACTAAGTTCTGTTCAGGCGAAGGGTTACAATCTTGGTCCTTGTTTGGTTTAAGGATTGTAACCTGGCTTCCGAAATAGTACCTTCGTTTTCTCTTCATATATTATCCAGTTATATTTTTTTAGCATGATTCTCCAGTTCTTTTATGTCAATGATGCTTCTCTTAATTATTTTCTCTGATTGGGACAAGTGCATTGGTAGTGCACAAACCTCAATCTGTGTTACTTATTGTTGTTTTCTTACATGTTGAATGCTAATGATTTGCTGGTTTTAGTTCCTAAGTGAAGCCTCCTTTGTGGCACTTGCTCTTTCTGGGGTCTGACCCAGCTGGTTTTGTATGGCCAGATACCGGAGCAGCACCAAAGGATCTTCCTGCCTTCCAGCCCGATGGTGGTCACCAGACGTAACCAGGGCATCGAGTGGGTTTTTTTTGTTCTTCCACTGTAATATTGTAAATTATTCTTTTGAGGCGTTTAGCCGACGAGCAAGTGTTAGCTCGATTGTACTTACTTACTGTCTGCCTACGGGCTGTTGTAACATGATTGACAAGCCCCGGGGGTTGATCATGTATGACTGAACTCTTGCTAGTCCTCACATTTTGTAACGACTAGCTTCATGATCATCTGGATATGTAATGTTTGGGACGTCTTACAATTGTATATTTGGAGATCTGATATCTTGTGATTATTATTAGTTGGTTGAGATTGAGACAATAGGCTATTTTATGACCTTAAGAGACTGATGGATTGTAGTGAAACCCTCACATATCTAGACAGCCGTGACCGTATAGCGGTGTGGATCCTATTCCGTTATACGTAGCTGGCTATGTCTGCCCCGGCTCTCCAGTATTCTGGTTCTGGGGCGTGACAATCCATACAAATATCTATCAACCCAAATTATAAACAAATATATATATCACACACTAAAGTACACGTATGACTAATAACTCCTACCCGGAGAGCTTGGGTCATTCTAGTCACGTATTGCCTTATGTTATCTAAGACACTTGTAATTATATCACCTAGAACTAGGTCACACTAGTCTCTATAATTATTATTGCCAATAGTATGAATTATAAGTTGTAGGTTATTAAAATATTAAGTTTGTACCTCGTTATTCGTACAACGAAACCTACGACACACAAATCGAGACAAGATAATTAACTACAAGGTTAACGACCTTATCTTGGCAATCCACATGGTCATCTAGTCAATTTTAGCGATGATGGATCACTGGAATTGACTGATCTCAGTTTCGACGCATTGATTCTGAAATACGAACGTAAATAAGAATTAATTATAATTAATGGTGA
>JANAVB010034711.1:40000-120000 GCA_029216955.1 Iris pallida | reverse complement strand
TATATATATATATATATTATTATTATTATTTAGAGTATATATATATATATATATACCCTATATGATTTACATGTCTATAAACGTGCTCTAAATAATACATGTATATATAAAAGTATGTACATTCTCCAATTTACTCATTCCAACTTAATTAGTAATATACTTATGAATATTAGTTATAATAGCAATAAAAGAAGGGGGTCACATGCACTTGGGTCGGATGGCTTGGGTATGATTGGGTTAGATTTGGGTCTGGTGCGATCATAACTATAATTTAGATCAATTATCATCATTGATGAAATAATAGCATGCAGGAGTTCAATTGGATGGCACACAAGTAGCATGTGTGTAGTAGGCTCAAAATAGGTCAAAATCATATATTGGGTTGCTCATGTTGGATCGATATCGAGCCCGAAATTAAATTGGAAGTTTGATCAAGTTTTTCGGTAGATGGATAAATGGCCTAACTTGACCAGAAAGTTGTGCGATTTAAGTAGAATACAAGAGAGCAAGTTTGAGTGGGAGATGATATATTACATTGAAGATAAACTTGTCTAGATCAAAAATCATGGAGGAAGTTTTGAGAGATTGACATCCCTGGCTCTTTAAAAATCAGAGTCACGGAAAAGTATACTTAATGATCAAAACTAATTAAAATAAAATATCTATTCAAAAATTATTTATTTAAAATTTTAAAAGAACCCTAAAATCCAGGGGGCTTACATCTCCTCCTAGGAAGGATCGAGCATGTTGCCCCAGGTTATCGTTCGAGGAACTGGACCCTTATGCATAAGTTATCCAATGTCCATGCAGGACTCGACTCAACTTACCATCCTACACGGTCATTACTCTTCTTAGTGTATGCAGCTCCCAAGCGAGGGACTACATCGACGACAAACGGCCTTGAGAACTTTATGTAGTTTTATACTTTTATGACTGACCTAAGGAACAACTATTCGATAGCCCTCATGCCTAACTTGAACCAACCATATTCGTGCAGTACCACCAATCGAGTCAGAGTCTAAATGACAAGCCATGAAACTGTGAGAACGTGCATGCTATAACTAGCATTAAAACCAAAGGAATGTGTCAGATGTGACAAGCGTTTAACCCGTAGAAATGTGTATTGAAATCATAGGAACATATAGACAATGACAATAAGTCGATAGTCTATAAGGCAGCATAAGAAACTCTACCTTAACCACCAAGGGTCAAAAGACCAAGTGCCAATTTAAAAAAAGCCAACATGAAATGCTATGTAGGCATCAAGTTCAGTATTTTCATGTTCGACACAATCTAATACAGAACAAAATAATTCCCTTAACTATGTTGATTAGTCTATTTTATTGGCATATGTACACAGTTTTTAAGAAAACTTCCAGTTATTAGGTTAAAGGCGAAGCATAAACGAGTACATCGAAGACACCTTTTTGAACGAGGAGTTGTCTCGATCAAGCGGGACTTCGAGCAAGCTGCTGCATAGCCAAGTTTGAACGTCGTTGCGTTCATTAATTCATTTTGTTGAACTGAGTGAGACAGGGCACTACATACCGTTTCTCTTGAGTAGGTACTGGAGCTGATGGAGTTGACATCTACTGCGTAGTATGCCAAATCACCCATATCCCTGAACTAATATGTGGGACCATTCTACTGGGAACTTCTCTCGCTATCCTGATAAGAAGTGCGAGGGCCCTGATGAGAAATTCCTTTGCCAGCCTGATAAGAAATGCTGGGCCCTTGATAAGAAGTGCCCTCGCCAACCTAATGAGAATTGGACTGACGACTCCGTCTTAAACTAATACTGTTGCTTACTCGAGACACCGTACACCAAACTTTGTAAGCAATGTTACCTAGTATTACATTATTTAAACTAAATATTATCCAAATACATTAACAAATTAATAAAATTTGAACTTACAATCATTCGTACCATATTATATATCTCGTATCTTGAATCCCAACCAGAAAGCAAACTAAGGATTTAAGGAAGTGAAATTATAAGCACTCTGAATTTTTTGATTATTTTAATTTAGTTTTAATTAATTATTTCAATAATATATACTTCTATTTTAAATTCCTGACTATAAATACACTTTGCCGTAGCTTGATTTTTGAAGCACAACAGTGGTCAACTCCTCAAAATAAATTCCATATTCGTGTTCTAGACAAGTCCCCCTACATTTTGGTATATCATGTCCCACTCAGACACATCTCTTTGTGATCTATTCTAATTGTATAACATTAAAGCCAAAAATCCAATTTCTAACTTCTACATACACCAAGTGATCATTCCGATTGAATTTCGAGTCACAATTTTGACTCAAATTCTTCGACCAATTTTATGGTCATGACCTACACTATGTCCATGACTTCCGTGAACCTTGTATCCTACTAAATTGAACTCCTATATGCTTTCTACACACATTAGTCACCATCGGACAATTTTTGGGTCATTTGGACCAACCTAACTCAACCTAGTCCACACTAACTCGAACCTAGACTAACTAGTATGTGAGGACCTAACCTAATTGAATTAGACTAGGTTATTCCATCCAAATTAAGTCCAAACTCAGCCCATGGCAGCCATGTGTGAGGGAAAGCCAAAGGGTGGAATGTGAATGGAGAGGAAAGTTATAAAACTCTCAAACCCTTTCATCTCCCCCCGCTATTACTCTCCATCAAAGCCACTAAAACATAATAATTTCCATTTTTCGCTCATTCTCCAAACATATACTCATTCCCCCTACCTCCCCCCATCTTCTAACTTCCTTCCAAGTCCCTCAAATCAGTCCAAGAACACCAAGACCGAGATCTAAGCATCTCGTATCAGAACAGTCCCCGCCGGGCGCACTGTTACTTGTATTTGCTGTCCAGGGACTTTCCGACATCCCATGACCCTTAGAGAGGATTCGTTCGAACGCTAGGACACCCTTATTTCATCTCAACAAGCCATCGAGGATCCACAACCCTTATTGTTCGGCACAAGGCCACGAAGTCACAAAGTTGATCGAAGTGGGCTAAAACCTCACAACAGGTACGTTGTTTTCCTGAGTGGTTTTCATCTACTTTTTCTTGTCCATTTGACACGAAAGAAAAACTAACATGGAGATTTATGTGTCCTCTACCCTCACCTAAAATGTCAACATCTAGTTCGCAATGGTTTGCTCGTGGTGACCATTTTACGATATAGTGTCGATATTCAACTCTGTCTGAAGTAGTTGCTGTTCGCAAGCTATTGCGGGACAATTCGACGGCCCCAAGATGGTAAGAACCCAAATAACCCTCCTTTGATCTCTCTATATGTACATAATCTTACGACAAAGTTTTGTGTTATTTTTCTATCAAACTTTGCCATGGTTGTCGCCGTAATCGACCGATTGCTAGGAAATCAATATTTTTGATTGTATGTTCTCTTGCTATTGAACTTGTCATGACCCGCACCCACTTTTTGGGATGCGAGTGCGTACGCAAGTCCAGCCTATGCTGCGGTATCGATGGTAGTATGCTGTCTAAGTCGTAGTAAACAAGTTTTACAATATTTGCTCATTCACAAAACTAACCAATTTTATAATATTCACAAGTTTTATATTTGAAGAAAAATACAATCTCTCTCATATAATGAAAATGACTACAACACATTTATCTAACTAATATCTAGATTTTGGCCTTCAAGTACACCTGTATCCCCTTAATGCTAAGAGTAGTCGCGATTAACCTAAAAAAATTGGTTTCCAGTCAGGAATGGAACGAGTATATTCTAACAACAGTTCCAATAATTGACAAAGTCTATGAAGCAGTAAGTAGTAATGAAATACACGGTGAACAGATAAGCATAAAAACATAGAACTGAACACATAGTAAAAGCATGGTAATAATGACAAGAACAATGCTAAAGCTGATAAGATATGCAACCAGCCATGTATAAAGTGGAACAAGAAACTGCACCTATCTAGTGTGTTGAAATACTACTTTCGACATGTAAATGGCTAGGAAAAGATCCGGCCAACCACACGTGTCGTGTGCGGCTGCTATCAGTCACGTTTAGACCAATGGGATATTTCTGGGTATATTTACATGTCTACTAATGTATTTCTCCGCCCGACTAGTACTAATGGATTCAAACAGGTCGTGAATACGGTAGTATATTCGTCACGAAATATAACATGCAAGAAATCCATAAAATACTACAACGTGAACCATCGTGTCGAGAATCAACATACGATCAATGTAAGACAATACTAAATATACGAATCATAGAAGTTATCAAATATGAAAACTATCAAAAAATGTACTCGCTTGAGGTCCTTAGCTGGTAAAACAGACCATCTCGTTGGGTCCAAATTTGTCTAATTGGTTAGGAATGAAGAAGTTCGGGTTTACAAGGAAAATAGGAATACAATTAGTTACGGTCGTGATTTATGGTTGAAGAGAAACTTGTAACTATTTAAAAAAAATATATTTACAGTATTACACTACAAGAAAAATACCATTTTATAACACTTGTAAAAAAGTAATTATAACCGTACGTATAAAAACGTTACAGAATTTTAGAAACTCATCTTAATATGATGGGTTGTAGTAGTTTTTGGCCTAATATCACGTTTTTACACATATAAATGTTATATATTGTTTATATGTATATAATAATTGTAAATACAAATGTTATAAAATGTCTAAATATCTGAAATCAACCCGTTCGTTTTTCCACTCCAGCCGCTCTCTTTTTCACCTTCCCCCGAAAACTAACAAAAGACCTCAACTAAGCCTTCTCTCTTTCCTGCACTCATTTTTCACTTTCGCTCTCGGTTTTTCTCTCCTCCTCTCCCCTTCTCCTCCTCTTCTTCCCTTCTCCTCCTCATCCACTTCTCTGGAAACACCCCCCACTACTTCACTACTTCGTCTTCCATGTTGGTTGACCAAGCTCGAGGAGAACCACAACTTCTGCGACTACCTGTCGGGGTCGACATCTACGTCTGGCACGCTCTCCTGCGGCCCCGGATGCCGGGGATGAAGGAGGTCTGGGTATTACTCCCAGGCCGTCGCCCGGACTCAAGAGGACCTGGCCCCAGAGCGACAAGATCGTACGCAACAGAGTCAGGCTCGTGTGGCTGGAACCGGCCCCGGAGCTCTACGAGGGCTTGCTTTGGCACTTGGAGTCGGCAACCAAAGTAAGGCCGTCAATACAGCCGAGCAATCGCATTTTCTCGTCGGCATAGTCGAGCAACCACCCAACTACTTCCATCGTCACCGATGTAGCATCCACCACCGGCGACAAGGTTTTGCCCTAACTTATGTTCTTATTATTTCATAATTTATGCCCTAATTTTTATTCAGAAAATTCTGATTTTATTGATTTTAGTGAAAGCCCTAATTTTTGACCTAATTTCTATCATTAGGCTAGGGTTTCTTTTCTTTTTTTTTGAAATCACACGCACACACACAATTGGGGGGCTCGAACCTTGCCGGCCCCTCCGGATGTCCGCTCTAATACCACTAGGCTAGAGAGCTCGGACAGGGTTTCTTTTCTATTTCCTATTTTTCAAAATATCATTGAAACCTTTGAATGCATGCATCGTACTGACATGGAGAGACGGACACAACACCTATTTTTGTGTATACTAGTGTGTTATGGGGTGTTCGGGCATGGATACGACACCGTGACACAGTCGATACTGGTTTTTGTTTATCCTAGTATATTTGGAGTATCCGATACGTGAACCCATTGGTAATTGGTTTGGTCGTTCGGGATCTAATTTTTTTTGGATGTTTTTGTTTTTTTTATATATTCAATATTTTGTGTTTGTTTAGTGGATTTTGATTGGTTTGGATGAAAATAATTATGAAATTTGCCTCTCATGGAAAGATGAAAGCAATAAGTTCCTTGAGGTTCTTCTTTCATAAAATTTTATTGTGTGATAGTTTATGGAAAGATAAAAGCAATAAGTTCCAAAATCTAAATCAATTGGGAGATATGGCACTGGTTTTCTGCTATGTTTATATTAAATTATCATATATGTTATCTAAATTTTTTTTCCTGTTCTTTGTGTTCAGAATAAATTCTTGAAAGCTGGACTCTACGCTTCCTTCAGTCATCTACCTATAGTAGCTTTTTTTTAAAATAACTTCAAACTAACTTCTGTTGGAATTGAAGAAAATATTTATATTTATTCCTGTGTTAGGACTCATATGCATGTCGATGAGATTACTGCAGCTTTGGGAATCTATTATTTCAGGTGAGCCGCTTCATTCATGGCACTGTGAAGCTTTTTATTTACCATTATGTTTCACTTCACCTCCTTCTTTTTACCCTCCAAAACTTCCAAATTGGCTTGTACCCAATTATTTCTTCTTTCCTTTCCTCTCAACAAGTACATTTTCTCTGTCTATATTTATAGTGAAATAGAGGATCATACATCCATTATTTTCTTTTTTCATGCATATTCATTCATTCTCCTACAATTAATTGAATCATACTTAATTTCTCAGGTTAATGTATTCTATATGCCATTGCTTTGATAAATTAGGGGGAAGAAAAAAAGTTTAACTTTTCATTCTTTTGTTTCTCTTTCCTTGTTGGTTTATAGGAGGCTATTGGAAAGATGGAATTTATAAGGTATATATAGTTCTAAGGCGATTAATTTGGAGTAATCTTGAAATCTTACAATTAGTTTTCTAATATCCAGTTTAGATGGTTTTGTTTTATCTATAATATTGTGGTTACTTACTGAGAAGAACTTTTTTCCACAATTCTCGCCTCCACCGAGGTCAAATAGATGCAACAATTAAAAGCCTGACGCTAGATTCCTGTGTTAATTGAACATAAGCTTATAAAAATTTGTCTCATGTGTTTGGAGTGTGTAAGTAGAACAACAGACATAATACCAGCTAAGATTTGAATGAGTTATTTGAAGTTAAAAGAACTTTGATTGGGGTTGCAGAAAAAATGGTTTTTTTTGTTAGTGTTACATATGACATGGCCATTACTAGAGAAGGAAACCAAGACACAGAGCTCCACCAAATTGTTTACAAATCGGAGTTTGGCTCAAATGTTTTTGTACTAGCTGCAGCTGTAGATACGTATGTGAAATGCGACTATATGGAGAATGTGCGCAAGGTGTTCGATAAAATTCCGAAGAGGGATCTGGTATATGGATGGTCATGATCTCTGGATAAGTCGAATATGGTTGACATGTAATTTTATACTTATAGTTTTTATTTAGTGAATTCAAAAATTCTTACTTGTTTATTTATTAGTCCAGTACAAACATTAGAAAACATTAGAAATTTTGTGTCTTTCAACAAAGGACAAACATTCAGATTGATTGTTGCTTCACTTCTCTTGATGTGTTATCAGGTATGAGTCATCTTCCTCATCTCTTGATCAATGCCACACTAATTTGTTGCAAGTGTAATTATATTTCTGGTTCTTTACATGGTTTAATCGCATGTTTAGAACTGAAGTGTCATTGATTTCTTTTGTGGTGTCAGTGTTTTCCAGGTGAGATTTACAATTCTAGATGTTGTAAATGTAGGCAAACAAACAAAAAAGAAACAAGGAAAAAGAAACTAGGTTTATTCAGCAAGGTATTACTCCTTAACTGTACAATATTCTCATGGATGAGACTATTCTCTAGTTAACTTGTAGTTTTCTTTCTATTTTTTCTTGCAGTTGCATCATTTCTGCACTTGTATCCTGTATTCAGTTATTCCATTGAGAATTTTAAGTCTCCAGAGAAAGAGAGGAAGAATAAGCAAGTGACAACATGTGAGTCATAAGTGATTCAGGAAATGAACAACTACCACAAGACGGAAAAAGGCAATCCTTGAATTATTGAACATCATCTTTGGAATGAAATGTTGATTTTAGAAGTGCATCTACTTGTCTAGACTTCCTCTATTTAACAAGGTAATAGTTTCTCTTTAATATATTTATAATTTCTCTTTCCCATTTGTGCTCAACTCTAGTAGTAGGTGAGAGAACAAGCAAAATTTGGAATGATGTAAGAAGCTGATGTAGAAGTAGGCTGTAGCATTTTTAAAGAATATGAACATGAACATTCTCTGTACCTTGAACAGTTATAATTTATAGACAAAGGTCATCTATAATGAATATGAACATTCCCTGTACCTAGATGAAGCAAAACATAATATGTGGGCTTAAGTAATCTAAAATTTATCCCTCTAACATTTGCTTTTCTTCAAACTTTTCCTTCTAACCTTCATGTATTCTTACTCAGTTCTTCTAACTTTGTTGTATGGGTTAAAAAGATGCTCAATTTTACAATAGTACATATTGTAGGTGTATTTATGAACTCTTTTTGCTGGGATTTCTTAATCTTGGTATCCTGTTTATGTAAAGGACTGGATTGCTGTATGTTCAATCTTGATATTTCTTAGACAATTTTACTATTCGAGCTTATGCCTTGCTTCTTAAACCAATGCTTTATGAGCTTCTTTCAGGAGGTATAGACTTTTGAGCTCAGATTCTTTATAATTCCTAACATTCATGATTTTGTTCTCCTATATTTGTCTCTGCGATTGGATGGAAGAAGTAGATGCCTGGGAAATAGTACCTGCATTTACAAACCTACTGAAAAATACTAGCATACAATTTGTCAAAGAATATAATTGGTACGTTTCAATTTCTCGTGGAAAGTTATTGATTCTTATATTTAACTTATATTTTACTCCTTATACATACTGAGCAAGGCACTAACATGGTTTTCCTTTTCATTTTGCTCTCTTCCAGTTATAATGTGATTATAAGATATTTTATACATTACTATATTGGATGTGTCGTATTTATTTGTCTGCAGTGGATAACCCATAAACAAAACAAGTTTCTTTGGGGAGTTAGATGACCTCCAGACCAGGTACACGTACTCCTTGACCTTTTTGCTCTTTTGGCTTATATGTTTTTAAAAGAGGCGATGATGTTCCTTATCAATTTGTGCTATCTGTTTTTAAAAGAGACGATGATGATCCTTATTAATTTGCTAATTTCCATTTAAGAATAAGGTTTGGCTTTCTTTTTTCTGTCTTTCGATGGCGTGGTGGCTCAGCTGCAGCCAGTTTGGTAAGATGTACGTGATTTGAAAATCCACATTCTGATGGAATCTCTCTTTATTCATTTATTCATTCTTTTTTAGTCAATAATATCTATAAAAATGGGATAATAACAACAATGAGAATTCGCATTGAGTGAATCTCTACCATCCTGTAATGGCGAGGCATGTTCCTGGAGCCATTTGTCGAACTGAGCCTCTTATCAGTCTTTTTTCTTTTTGCTTGTGCTTTGGAGTATCGGGTAAGTGCAAGGTATTCCTGGGAATTGGGGGTTAATGGCGTGGTGGCTCAGTTGCAGCTAATTTGGTAAGATGTACGTGATTTGGAAATATTTAAATTCTGATGGAATCTCTCTTTATTCATTCATAATTTTTTTTTATCAATATGGGATAATGACAACAATGAGAATTCTCATTGAGTGAATCTCTAAAGTGATGGCGAGGCATATTCTTGTAGCCATTTGTCGATCTGAGCCTCTTATCAGTCTTCTTTCTTTTGGCTTATGCTTTGGTGTATTGGGTAAGTGCAAGCTATTTCTGAGAAATGGGTTGTATCAGTCACAAGGGTTATAGGAATATCTCTTTATTCATTATGACGGAATCTCACGTTATTCATTCAGTCATTGCTTTTTTATTCTGATGGAGATCTCTTTATTCATTTAGTCATTGCTTTTTTATTCTGATGGAATCTCTTTTTATTTCTTCTGGAATTTCTGACGGAGATCTCTTTATTCTTTATTTGTAGGGTACAATGTTGATTTTTGAAGGGATATACAATGTTGGCTTTTGAAGGAATGTTAATATTTGGTGTTGGTGAATGCAATGATGTTTTGAGGCCAGCTGCCCTAAAAGGAAAAGATGTTTATATTTTTGGATTTTGAAATGTAATAGAGATATGTTGGTGAAACAAAAGAGAGTGATATATTTTGAAATGTAATTAAGATGGTGTGATATTTGGATATTTTTAATGAAATGTTTCAAATGTTAGTTAAATTTCATATTTCTGTTGTCTCAGGAAATTAATATCTTTTTATAACGCATTGAATTATAAGCATTGACAGATGATATATGTGTGAATAATCAGAATAGAACTTTAAAAAGTATTATATATAATGATAATATTAATGTCGTTTTCAAATTTAGTGTTATATAGAATTGACTTAATTATCTCATTTTTTATAAAAAAGATGTCATATAAGTGTAAGTTATATATAACGGTTTTTGTAAACTTTTATAACACCCGTGTTCATGACGGTTGCCTGCTTCAAAAAACCGTCATAAATTGTCATATATGATGGATTTTACCTGTCATAAAAATGTATTTTTCTTGTAGTGTTAGGAACTATATTTTTCTAGTCAAAATACCTTTAGAATACTTGAAATTATTTTGGGCTAAAACCCCTATTTTTTCACATATAGTTTATAGGTCAAAAGCTAGAAAAATACTATAATAATATATTTAGATTTCTAAAAACCAATTTTGGAAATAGGAGTAAGGCCTAAACCCATTAATAAATTTAATATCATTTAAACAACCAGGCCCAAGGCTTGACCCAATTATTAGGCTTAGTCCTACTACCCAACCAAAATAAAATAAAGAATAATAATAAAATAAGTAACACTAATAACTAATTAATTAGAAACTAAATATTAATAATAATTAATTATTTATAAAATAAGACTAGCAATATAGCAAAATGTAGCTAATAGAAATAAGTCATTATTAATATTATCGTAAACATGTATACACTAATCAAAAATTTACACACACACACACACACACACACACACATATTAGTAAATAGAAATATATCTAATTTAACTAAAATTATTAACAAACATTTCTACTAAAACCTAGGTATCAATATTAGATTAAAATAAAATTAGAGTATAAAACACTAACTATTAGCATGCTAATAAATAGAAGGCCAGGCCTAATTTTGTTGGGCTTGGAGACCCAGCCCGCTGGTCTCTCCCTTACCTTAACAAATCAACAAATAAATAAATAACTAAATAAATAAGTGAAACTCAAAGACTGCTGTTCTTCTCCATTAATATGGAGAAAGGAAAGAGAGAGAGAGAGAGAGAGAGAGGAATTGAGAGGGAAGGAGAGGGTTTGCTCACTGGGGGTGTTCTCTGCTGGCTGAGGCACCAGACCGGTCCCGGCGGCGTGGAGGCACTGCTTGCGGGCTCGTTGGAGGACTGGGGTGCTCACATCGGATGCCGGGAGAGGGAAGCGGCGAACGGAGCGTGGTGCCGTGGCCGGGGCAGAACAAACTGCGCTCTCTCGGTAAGGATGCCCGCGCGCAAGGTGTCCGCGGGGCTGCACAATCACGGTGGTCGACTGGCTTGTCGCGAATGGGCCGCTGACCATGGCGCTGGGAGCATTGTCGTTTGCCAGGTGATGGGCCGGTGGTGTTTGGTGCGGTGAACGGGGTAGAGTGTGCTGGGGACGGGCGGTGGTTGATGCTAGATGGAAGCGGTAAACGATGGTGCTAGTGTTGGAAAGGGGTGGCGGTGGTCTGAGTTGTGCTAGTGGCGATAGTCTGATGTCGGTGACTGGTCGGTGCGGTAGTGGCATGTGGAATCGATGGGCGGAGTGATGGTTGGGAGAGCGAGGGCTATCGGGACAGGGACGACGATGGATTTGGTCGGAGTCAAGAGGGCCTGGCCGTGGTGGCTGGAAGGAACTCAATGGCAGTTGTCGGCCAAGGAGCTGGCCCGGTGTTGTCGGCAGAGGCGAGAGGACGAGCTGTAGTATTATGGTGGTGGTTGCAAGGGGTCGGTCGTCGCGGCCGATTCATGGCGACCAGGCTGGCTTGGGGTGCTAGTTGTTTGGTGGCGTAACTTGTGGGTGGAATGCCCAGAGAGAGATGAATATATATACTATAAGTAGGGATAAGTATTATTTTGTGAGAATTCTATCAAAATTAGAATTAAAGGGAATTAATATCCGTTTAAATATTATTCAATTGTTAAATAGGGTACTAAATTAGAAAATGCTTAATCTGCTAATGAGATAATTAATCAAATAATTTTAAACTTCATGAATCAAATCCTAATCCAATATTTAATGATGTTAATAATATTCAATATCAAATAGTTTAAATCATATAAATTCAAATATTATTTTAAAAATAAATTGACAATATTTTATTGGTAGATAATAACAAATAATTTTGAAACTAAATTAGTCCAATCTAAATTCAAATAATTAATCCTCGTAGTAATTTAAAAATAATATTAAATGCTATCAAAATAATTTAAAGTAGATTTCGTAAATCCAAAGGTTAATTCAAATTATAGTCATCGTATTAAATATAACATTTGATAGCATCAAAATAATTTAGAGTATATTTTGATTAGTCAAACAGAACCCTTTTTGAAAATAGATTGGCAAATCCTTTTCTTGTTTCAAGATACTTATAATTTTTAAAACCATTTAAAAACCAAATCTTCTCAAGGTTTTAAATGAAATAATTATTGAATCCGATAAATTCTAAATTAATCAATTTTAATTCATAATGAAAAATTTAATACTAGATATCATTGATGGTATTTTAAAATACATTTAGCCAAAACTAAATTTAATAGTTTGCAAACAATAATAATAATTTAAAATAATTCTTTGAAATAATAATCAATATTAAATAAGATGTGAAACATCCTTTCAAATCTTAAAAATGAATAATAAATCTAAAATATATCTTTCATATAAAAAAGTTTGACAATTCTGTCACGACCCGCTCCCGAATATTCGGACACGAGTCGGATACGCCCAGCCTTCGTCGTTAGACATGATGAAGTAAGCTGTACCAATATCTAGGGAAGTCTATAAATCCAGATAAGAATGAAAGTAAATCACAGCATCTAATATATCGAATCCCAGAATCTCAAATACAAGTCTAAGAGATATTACATTCCAGCAAATGTAAAATATACTGATGTCTCTAGTACAAGTCCAGATAAAACTAAAAAGGAAAATACTAGGCTTCCTCAGCCTCTAAGTCCTGGGCAACATCAACTGGCTCATAGGTGCCTCCATGCTCCTATCCGTAATAAGTATCACAGATAGCCTCCAACTCACCTGTAACATATCCTAGTCAGGAGCGGAGCTAAGTATATCCAAGGAAATGAACATAAACATCATGGTATGAACAAGAATACAAAAAATATATATAAGGTACAAGAAATGAGAACAAGACATGAAACCTGAATATGAATACTGAAAGTAAATACAGGGAACATGAAATAAGTCCTGAACATGAAATACAAAATGAATCCTGAAGTGTGCAATATATCGAAATACATCCAGAGTGTGTGATCGACTTGGGTAGATTCAGGGAACATGAAATGGTACAGCTTCGTTCCCGCGTGCACGATGCGGGGCCTAAGCTATTCACATTAATAGTAACTCGGGTTTGATCACACATCTGTAGTGTTTCCCCTCCCAGACATAAGTAATACTAAAGGAAACATGATACAAGACAATCACATGATATATCGTGTCAACAAGAAGATACATGAATGAATATACAAGACATGAAGAAATGGACAAATCCGAGGAGTATACTTGCCTTGCTCAGGGTGATCAAGTGTGGGATGTACAGTTGGATATCCTCTTATTTATAATTTACAATTTGATAAGTTGACAATTTGAGGTAGATATTTCTAGTCTAAAAAGGTCACTAAACATAATCCCTGGTTTTAAACTAGCTAACACTAAACCTACCTTTATATATGAAGTAACATAATATCTACAAATAACTTAAATCATGAAGCAATCTATCACCATTCCTACATTTGTACTTTATTAATATTTTAAGTATACAAAGGTAGTGAACTTGAAACCCAAGTTCAATTGGTTCAATTCACAAGTTCAGAGTCTATCCTGTCCACTTAAAACATTAATATACAATGCAAATAGTCATAGGATATCACTAAAAATTACATAAACAAAGGTAGTCTAGAAAAGTAATAAACTGATCAAGATATAGAGGTATCCATACTCAAATATGAACTATATACATAAGTACCTAGCTAACAGGGAGTTGACTGTCCACAATGATTCTCAGTCCTGCACAGGACTGCTACTCATAAGTCTTCTCAAATGTGTATTGCACAGGAACACTAGTCCTAGCAGATAACAAATAACCACTACAAGTATTCAGCTACTACATGTATTCAGTTGCTCAGGTTATTGATAAGCCCAGGTGATCAGTCCTCTAACATGGCTCACCATATTAGTCCATAACAGGGCTCACATATTTTAGTCCTTATCAGGACATACACATATCAGTCTAGTTATGGACTGACACCAACTATCCTGGGCATAACAGTCTCCATATTGTACTAAGCTTAGCCTATCTATGCATTCAGTGATGAAAACTCAGCTACTACACTCTAATGAAAACTTGTCACCCCCAGTTTCCAGAAACAGGGGTATTTTTGTTATTTTTCATTTTCAAATTATTTTGGAATTATTTATTGTAATATTTTGGGGTTATTTGAGTCGGGATCGAATTTCAGCTCATTCCGACTTGTATCGGGGACCCGGGGTAGTGTTGACCTTAGCGGGCCCACACACTAGTTAGCCATGGCCCACATGTTAGATATTTTAGTTAGTGACTAGGCCAATTATTTTGGTTAGGATTAATTTGGATTAGTGGTTTTAGGAATGACTAAACTACCCCCGACTTAGAAGCCCTTCCATGTATTAACTAATAGATTAGTGTAGGGGGCTTTTTGACCTTTCCTAATAGGACAAAACCCACCATTATGGCTGGCCACTTTTGGCATGGATAGGCACAAGTCACTTTATTATTTCCCCTTTCATTTCTCTCTCTTGTTCTTCCCCATTTTTTAGAGAGCTTTCCCTAATCAAACCATCACCAAATCCTTCCATTTCTCCACCAAATCTTCTTCCTTCCCTCTCCATTCAATCCAAGGAAGGAGCTCCTCAAGTTTGGGAGGATTCGGAGCTCGTTCGTGTCCTTTTGGAATCTCTACGTGTCGGTGTCGAGTCGGAGGCCTTTTCCTTTGAATATCTCTCCCGGAAGGTATAATCTCTCTTCTAAATCACCCCTACATGCATGTAGGATTATTTTTAACCCGTAGGAATGACCCCCCTTGGTGTTGTGTCCTTTTGAGTCTATTTCGTGTCCATTTGGACACTTGTAGAGGTGTCCTAGGAGTAGGATCGTGTCCTAGTGGGGAAAACCCCCTATTTGGACACATGTATATAATTTGTGTATTAATTTTGTGTTGTTCTTACATTAATTCCAGATTTTACTATATGTTTGGGAATGTGTTGCCAATGTATCATATTGTATCTTTTAGTTATATATATGTATATATATGGATATATATATGTGTTACTCTATATATACATATATATGTATGTATATATATTGGGGCTTATATATATATGGATATATATTATGATATGTGGTGTGTCATGTGTATACATTTTGTGTTTGGATGGGAGCACTAGTGGGTTCGGCCAAGTGGGAAGATTGTGTGTGTGTATGTGTTAGTTTAGAGGGGAATGAGTGTAGAGTATAGAGAGATGTGTGAGAGGTAGTAAGTGGTGTTAGAGGGGGGAACCATCTATTTTGCTGCTGTAAACAGCAGCTATAACAGCAGCTATGACAGGGCATTCCAGCCCATTAAATCAACCCAAAACCAGTCCAGGATACCCCCTATTGGCTGTCCTATTTACCCCTTCAAAACAGCCACATGTTAGCCCCCTAAACTGTCACGCCCCGATTCATAGAGTCATTTATTCACATATTTTATCTCTTGGAATCGATCGTCCTCGCTTGGGCGTGATGCCGTACAAGTCTGGTATTGCACTTGTACAAGGCAAAGATGGTACATAATCGATTATTCTTCAAATAGGAACACATCGCAGCGGCAGAAGCAGATAAATTGAATTTAATGAGGACAATCTTTCTTATTGAATAGAAGTACATCACTTCTTTATAGCAGCGAAGAAAAAGAGTAACTCGAAGCCACACAGAGATATGTAGAACTTTATTCTCTTTATTGATAATTGAAGAAGAGTACAAGACTTGTATTGAAGTACAATGATTACAGCACATCTCACTTTAAATTGGAAACCAACTGAACAATGCTATACAGCTTACATTTGATATTTAGATACAATGGATTACCACTCGATATACCGACTTGGCTTACAATCTCACTGGTACAACTGATTACAATGTTCCATACATTATGCCCTTTATAAACAGAAGACATCATCTTGTGCAAGGAGAGCTTCTGTATGCCCAACAAATCTTCGATGCCGCGGGACCAATCCAGCTAAACTTCGTGTGTAGAACATTCCAAGCTCGAGCACCTGCCCACAAAACGTGGGTCAGCACATCATCTATGTACTGGCGAGCAGAATCCAACCCACTCGCATAAACCAACATTTTAAGGTGATCATTTAAGCATGCATTTATTAGAGTGATCTTTCTATTTGGGGCCTAGCATCAGTTTACAGTTCATGGGCAATAATCAGAGTGAAGCATGTAAACATATTCTTAGTAGCATTCATGTGGACATATCATTTATCATTCTTGGTGTTATCATGCAAAGGCATCATTGAGGCATACTAGGTGTTATCATGAAAAGGCATCATTGAGGCATCGTTAACATTAACATTTTAAGCATGTTATAACAGTTCTCACTTCAAGCATCACTTAGCATGTATGTTGTGTTTGAGCAATGATTATAGCAAGGCATCTTTCTAGCATACTAAATGGAACATGTTAAGCAGGCAAGTTAAACCAACTTATACAATATCACAATTATGTGATTTCTTACCGATAGCCGACTCCTCGTACCTGTATCAATTACAGGTTATCTGATATACTTACTCTGTCTGCACAAAACATTCATTAGCATGCATCCTGGCTACATGGTCACTGGTGTTGTTAAACCATATGGACTCTTCTCATTTCATTTCATTTTAAGATAATGCGGTCAGCATAGTAGGTGGCGAGCCTCTATGCCACCCCGCCTTATCCGTGCTCCCATAGCACTCATCATTATTTCCTCCTAGGCCGAATCGGTCCCAGGGCCCTAGGAACCGTTCGAGGAAATTATTACTCAAACCTTGTATACAAGTTGTCCATGACCATGCGAATGCGTGTCCGACTCGATTGTGAACAAAATCGCATGGTAAAATGTATTAAGAAAAGTAAAGGCAACAGTGCATCATTAGTCATATTCAATGACTTATTCTTTTATCATTACCATCATTTCATTTGGTGATCTCAACGATCCCAGCTTTATCATTTCTCATTCATTGCTTCATTGCAACGTATCTCATATCATTCCTTTCTTAAGAGGAACTTAACATTCATTCATTTCATTGTCATTTTTCATTTTCAAATTATTTTGGAATTATTTATTTATTTATTGTAATATTTTGGGGTTATTTGAGTCGGGATCGAATTTCAGCTCATTCCGACTTGTATCGGGGACCCGGGGTAGTGTTGACCTTAGCGGGCCCACACACTAGTTAGCCATGGCCCACATGTTAGATATTTTAGTTAGTGACTAGGCTAATTATTTTGGTTAGGATTAATTTGGATTAGTGGTTTTAGGAATGACTAAACTACCCCCGACTTAGAAGCCCTTCCATGTATTAACTAATAGATTAGTGTAGGGGGCTTTTTGACCTTTCCTAATAGGACAAAACCCACCATTATGGCTGGCCACTTTTGGCATGGATAGGCACAAGTCACTTTATTATTTCCCCTTTCATTTCTCTCTCTTGTTCTTCCCCATTTTTTTAGAGAGCTTTCCCTAATCAAACCATCACCAAATCCTTCCATTTCTCCACCAAATCTTCTTCCTTCCCTCTCCATTCAATCCAAGGAAGGAGCTCCTCAAGTTTGGGAGGATTCGGAGCTCGTTCGTGTCCTTTTGGAATCTCTACGTGTCGGTGTCGAGTCGGAGGCCTTTTCCTTTGAATCTCTCTCCCGGAAGGTATAATCTCTCTTCTAAATCACCCCTACATGCATGTAGGATTATTTTGAACCCGTAGGAATGACCCCCCTTGGTGTTGTGTCCTTTTGAGTCTATTTCGTGTCCATTTGGACACTTGTAGAGGTGTCCTAGGAGTAGGATCGTGTCCTAGTGGGGAAAACCCCCTATTTGGACACATGTATATAATTTGTGTATTAATTTTGTGTTGTTCTTACATTAATTCCAGATTTTACTATATGTTTGGGAATGTGTTGCCAATGTATCATATTGTATCTTTTAGTTATATATATGTATATATATGGATATATATATGTGTTACTCTATATATACATATATATGTATATATATATATTGGGGCTTATATATATATGGATATATATTATGATATGTGGTGTGTCATGTGTATACATTTTGTGTTTGGATGGGAGCACTAGTGGGTTCGGCCAAGTGGGAAGATTGTGTGTGTGTATGTGTTAGTTTAGAGGGGAATGAGTGTAGAGTATAGAGAGATGTGTGAGAGGTAGTAAGTGGTGTTAGAGGGGGGAACCATCTATTTTGCTGCTGTAAACAGCAGCTATAACAGCAGCTATGACAGGGCATTCCAGCCCATTAAATCAACCCAAAACCAGTCCAGGATACCCCCTATTGGCTGTCCTATTTACCCCTTCAAAACAGCCACATGTTAGCCCCCTAAACCACCTTGCTGTCCACCACAAAACAGCCCTGTTTTTGCCCATTAGTGGCTGTCCCCCCACTGTCCAAAACAGCCCACAAACACCCCAAACTGCTGTCAAGAACAGCCATGAAACAGCCCCTTGTATACCCATGGATAGCTGTCCTTTACCCACTTTTCAGTCCGTATGTATACCCATAGTTGGCTGTCCATGTTAGCCTTCCAATCACTATTTTTAACCATCCAAAATCAGTCCTATATCACTTGAAATCAGTCCACATATTTGCTACGTGTGTGTGGGTGTATCCTTGAGTTTGTGTGAGTGTTTGTGAGCTTGTGAGAGTGTGTGTGAGAGCCTAGTATATATAGATAATGCCTATAGGTTAGCCTATTGTCTAAACTAGTAGGAAACCTATAGGAGAAGCCTATGAGTGTGAGAAATATATGTGAGTGTTGTGTGTGAGTGAGTGGTATGAGTGAGTGTGTTAGAGTTGAGGGTAAATTCATGATATGGGTTTAGTAATAGGGTAAACCATATACCACGTATCCTAACATGGCCTAGATACCTAGGATACCGATTTTCCTTGGTACGTAAACCTTAGATAGGTTGATATCTAGCTACCCTAAGGAGTCTAGGCTAGTACCATGGGTATTTGCGGGGTTTTCTTGGGATTGGGCAAGGTATCGAGATTTACCTTGGTAGGGTAAATACTAGTTTTGCCTAGGAATAGGGTATTGGTGTTAGAAAACTAGGATAGAGTTAGAACTTCATTCCCGTGGTTGGTAATGATCAAATATGGTGCTCATAGACTAGTTTTGACGTCGGTTGACCTTTTTGACCAAAAGTCAACAAAAGTCAACCAAGAGTCAAACTTAGCCTTTAAGCAACCCGATTTGACCGAAACCAAACCAGAGTTGACCAGTTGACTGAAAATCAACTGTTGGTCAACATTAGACTAGTTTGACCTAGGGTTGACCCAGGGTTGACTCAGTATTAACCAGAGTTGACCAAAGTTGACTTTTTGACCAAAAGTCAACTGTAAGTCAACTTTGACCCCGTTCGACCTAGTTTGACTTGGAATGACTCCCAGTGACCTAATATAAACCGGTATGAGCCAGTATGACCTAGTATGACCTAGTATGACCCAGTATGAGCCAGTATGACCTAGTGTGACTCAGTCTGACCTAGATTGACCTAGTTTTGACTTAGACTTGCATTCATGACTTGAATTAGCTTCCTTTTTCAGTATTTAGTCCTGTTTGACTCATAGTATCTTATTTTAGGTCTGTGATCACTCTGAGCATCTGTTCACCCTATCAGCTCAGGATCACAGATGAGTACATTCACTGATAGTTTTTATTGCCTTGATATCTGCTATATCCGATTCAGTCGTAGTGTCTTACTTGATTTCCAGATACGATATTTCACGGACTAGTATATGTCAGATCCTGTCATGAGATGTTGTTCCCAGATTACTTGGTATATTGGTACATGACTCGATTTGTTACTTGTACTTGTGTAGACATGGACTTGGGAGTGGGCTGATCACCTGCTTTTAAATCCCGTGTCATGACGTGTTATGTCCGGATCCTTGATACTATTCGGGGATGGGGAGTTATTAGTGGTTGTGTGATCAAAATACCCGCTTGTTGCTTCACACTTGTACTCGACACTTGTCCATAGCTACTTGTGCACAACTTTCCATGGTGACCGGCCTTATCTTCACACTTGTTGTTTCACACTTGTTATTTGTTCGTAGCCGGTCGGATGGAAGGTCTGAACATGTTTTTCCCAAGCCGATCACATGACGCACTAATAATTCAAGGCACCTTTTATATTTATTATCTGTGGTGACTAAGTTCTGTTCGGGAGAAGGGTTACAGCCCCAGTCCTTGTTTGGTTTAGGGATTATAACTCGGCTTTTCGAATAGTTCCCAAGTTGCCCTATATACATTCATATTGTCGTCCTTTTCAGTACTCACACCATTATATATATTTCTAGTTGATTTTGTCTTGTATTTCATTACACTGTCTCTTATAGAATTTGTTAATTCATATGGAACTGCTGTTGGTGTTTGTACTTGCTCATTTTCCTGACAGGATACCGTTGATAAATTTTACAGATGATTCAGGGGCTGATTGCCCGACCTACTATGGGGTTGAGTCTGATGGATTAGAGTTAGACCGTGGCTTATTGGTAGAGCCACTAGACTTTGCTCACCCTGAGTAGCATAGTTAGTTAGGTTTGCCTGGCCTGCGAGCCAGCTAGTACATTTTAGTTGTAGTATCTATATATATATATTTTCTGAGACTGGATGTTTCTGTATAGCTCTGACTTGTGGATCTTGGACTCATTTCCTGTTTATTCTATCATATTTCCTTTTCCGTACTATCTACCTTAGTTTGATATATGTGATTGAGACTGTATTGCTATGTCACCTCCATTCGGAGAGTATATACTGTACAGGTACATTTATCTGTTTTAGTCGTAGTATTTACAGACCCTATATACAGCGTTCTACCACCGATACTGCGGCGTAGGCTGGACGTAACCACGTGCTCGTGCCCCTCTTCAGGGTGCGGGTTGTGACACGTTTTTGTGGTGGCCCATGCAGGTCTGTGTCGCAATTAGTACGATCTCGTAATGGTGCTCGACTTAGAGTACTAATTACGAGCCTGCGACTAGGACGTAGGATCTAGGGTATGATAGGAGTTACTCAATCACATTTTAGGAAATTTTTGATCTTTTGATTACCATGACAACTCTTCTTGCATTTGAATTCAATTGTCTTCCTTTGATAATATCTTATCATGTGCCATATTGATCTCTTGGGTTCAATTCATCTTCAGGATGACGGTGACTCGTTCCCAGGCGGCAGGGCCTAGTACAGTTCCAGAGAGGTCAGATCCGGGAGGTCTTCCACCTCCGGCTACGGGTGTAGCAGTCGAGAGAGCAGTAGCCTCAGCCCCTGCCCTTCAGGCGGGAGCAGCAGTGACGATTTCAGGAGGTCTTCCACCTCCAGCAGCGAGACCGTCCATAATCATCCCTGATATCCTTTCACAGCCGCCTCCGCTACCGACAGATACTCAGGGGATGATGGCCCTTCTACAGCAGATGCTGCAGACACAGAGAGCACAGGCAGAGGCACAGCACCGTCAGGCAGAGGTGCTACGACAGACCATGGAGAACTCGCATCAGCTAGCTATGGCAGCAGTGGAGAGAGGTGCACATGCTACAGTTCAGGGAGCACCAGATCAGCGGCAGGGTCAGGGGAGGCCCGGTACACACCTCCACTTCAGGAAGATGAACCCGCGGGAGTTCAAGGGTACCGAGGGTATCCTATACGCGGATGACTGGCTAGAGGATGTCCAGCGGAGTCTGGAGTTGGCAGAGGTCCCGAGAGGTCTGTGGGTGACATCTGCAGCGAGCCAGTTCTTCGATATAGCGCTGACTTGGTACCGCACGAATCCGCGTGCGTCAGTGAGGGGATTGTCTTGGGAGGACTTCAGGAAACTCTTTAAGAAAAAGTTCTACCCGGACGTAGCTGTGTCAGCTTTGGAGGGGCAGTTTGCCAGTTTGGTGCAGGAAAACTCGTCGGTGGACGAGTACACAGCAGAGTTCTTCCGCTTGAGCAGGTTTGCACCCAGTTTGGTTCAGGATGAGGGGTGCAAGGCCCGAAAGTTCAGGAGGGGTCTCATTCATGCAGTGCGCACTCGTACATCTGGGCGACGAGATGCGACCTTCGAACAGATCCTTATGGAGGCTCAGATTGCAGAGGAGGACTTCGGCCTCAAGCCAAAAAGGAGCAGTAACGTTCTGGGAGCTAGTTCAAGTGCAGGGCCAGCGAAGCGCCCACACTTCCAGCAGAGGCAGTTTCAGCAGCAGCAGCCTCAGTTGCAGTTCCAGCAGGCACCGGCGCGTGCCCAGCAGCACCAGGGACAGGGCCAGAGGCAGGCCATCCAGTGTGCCTTCTGCAAGAAGATAGGGCACACTGGGGAGGTCTGTAGATTGAGGCTGGGAGTCTGTCTGTTCTGTAGAGCTCCAGATCACCAGATGAGGGACTGTGCTGCCCGTACAGCCAGACAGGCGGGCCAGGATAGAGTGCGGCAGGCTAGAGGAGGCCAGCAAGGGCGAGCTTTTGCCATGACAGTTGAGCCCACTCAGGCAGTAGCAGAGCAGATAGCAGGTTCCAATCCTTCGATCTTATTTCCGTATTGTTTCCTCATAAACTGTCTTGAACTTCGATTCTATCTGTTCTTTGATCGTTGGATGAAATTTTGTTCTTGTAATGTGATATTTTCTGAGATAAGTCGTATGGGCTAGGTCGCCTCGATCACGAGATTTAGAATCCTCTAGGGTCATGCTAGCAGGCAGAGTGAGGACATATAGTCGGACTATGGACGTATTTCTCGGGTGTGGGAATTTAAGGTTTTCGCTGCCAAGCTAGCGGCAATGCGAAAATTTTAAATACCATAATTCTAGAGGTATGTACCGTAGTTGAGGACTCTGTGATTATCGTAGCCTTGCTCACTAGTATGACGGAGATTCTGAGTATCATGATGATTGGACAGACGCATACAATTATCAAATTGCATAAATTTTCTGTGTTTGCTTCGTTTTAAGTTTTTGGATGATTCCTTTAAGGTGGATAGACCTATATTTGAGAGTAATTTTAAATTTTATAATTTTTAGTCATTTAATTCATGCTTTGATTTTGAGATTTTAAATCATTTTAAATTTTTAGCCATGACCTGTGAATTTGAGATTTTACTATTGTTTGGTTTTAATTTCGAGGACGAAATTTTTTAAGGTAGATAGATTTGTTACCCCCAGTTTCTAAAAACAGGGGTATTTTTGTCATTTTTCATTTTTAAATTATTTTGGAATTATTTATTTATTTATTGTAATATTTTGGGGTTATTTGAGTCGGGTTCAAATTTCAGCTCATTCCGACTTGTATCGGGGACTCGGGGTAGTGTTGACCTTAGCGGGCCCACACACTAGTTAGCCATGGCCCATATGTTAGATATTTTAGTTAGTGACTAGGCTAATTATTTTGGTTAGGATTAATTTGGATTAATGGTTTTAGGAATGACTAAACTACCCCCGACTTAGAAGCCCTTCCATGTATTAACTAATAGATTAGTGTAGGGGGCTTTTTGACCTTTCCAAATAGGACAAAACCCACCATTATGGCTGGCCACTTTTGGCATGGATAGGCACAAGTCACTTTATTATTTCCCCTTTCATTTCTCTCTCTTGTTCTTCCCCATTTTTTTAGAGAGCTTTCCCTAATCAAACCATCACCAAAATCCTTCCATTTCTCCACCAAATCTTCTTCCTTACTCTCCATTCAATCCAAGGAAGGAGCTCCGCAAGTTTGGGAGGATTCGGAGCTCGTTCGTGTCCTTTTGGAATATCTACGTGTCGGTGTCGAGTCGGAGGCCTTTTCCTTTGAATCTCTCCCGGAAGGTATAATCTCTCTTCTAAATCACCCCAACATGCACGTAGGATTATTTTGAACCCGTAGGAATGACCCCCTTGGTCTTGTGTCCTTTTGAGTCCATTTCGTGGCCATTTGGACACTTGTAGAGGTGTCCTAGGAGTAGGATCGTGTCCTAGTGGGGAAAACCCCCTATTTGGACACATGTATATTGTGTGTGTATTGATTTTGTGTTGTTCTTACATTAATTCCAGATTTTACTATATGTTTGGGAATGTGTTGCCAATGTATCATATTGTATCTTTTAGTTATATATATGTATATGTATATATATGGATATATATATATGTTACTCTATATATACATATATATGTATGTATATATATTGGGGCTTATATATATATGGATATATATTATGATATGTGGTGTGTCATGTGTATACATTTTGTGTTTGGATGGGAGCACTAGTGGGTTCGGCCAAGTGGGAAGATTGTGTGTGTGTATGTGTTAGTTTAGAGGGGAATGAGTGTAGAGTATAGAGAGATGTGTGAGAGGTAGTAAGTGGTGTTAGAGGGGGAGAAACCATCTATTTTGCTGCTATAAATAGCAGCTATAACAGCAACTATGCAGGGCATTCCAGCCCATTAAATCAACCCAAAACCAGTCCAGGATACCCCCTATTGGCTGTCCTATTTACCCCTTCAAAACAGCCACATGTTAGCCCCCTAAACCACCTTGCTATCCACCACAAAACAGCCCTGTTTTTGCCTATTTGTGGCTGTCCCCCCACTGTCCAAAACAGCCCACAAACACCCCAAACTGCTGTCAAGAACAGCCATGAAACAGCCCCTTGTATACCCATGGATAGCTGTCCTTTACCCACTTTTCAGTCCATATGTATACCCATAGTTGGCTGTCCATGTTAGCCTTCCAATCACCATTTTTAACCATCCAAAATCAGTCCTATATCACTTGAAATCAGTCCACATATTTGCTATGTGTGTGTGGGTGTATCCTTGAGTTTGTGTGAGTGTTTGTGAGCTTGTGAGAGTGTGTGTGAGAGCCTAGTATATGTAGATAATGCCTATAGGTTAGCCTATTGTCTAAACTAGTAGGAAACCTATAGGAGAAGCCTATGAGTGTGAGAAATATATGTGAGTGTTGTGTGTGAGTGAGTGGTATGAGTGAATGTGTTAGAGTTGAGGGTAAATTCATGATATGGGTTTAGTAATAGGGTAAACCATATACCACGTATCCTAACATGGCCTAGATACCTAGGATACCTATTTTCCTTGGTAGGTAAACCTTAGATAGGTTGATATCTAGCTACCCTAAGGAGTCTAGGCTAGTACCATGGGTATTTGCGGGGTTTCCTTGGGATTGGGCAAGGTATCGGGATTTACCTTGGTAGGGTAAATACTAGTTTTGCCTAGGAATAGGGTATTGGTGTTAGAAGTCAAGTATAGAGTTAGAACTTCATTCCCGTGGTTGGTAATGATCAAATATGGTGCTCATAGACTAGTTTTGACGTCGGTTGACCTTTTTGACCAAAAGTCAACAAAAGTCAACCAAGAGTCAAACTTAGCCTTTAAGCGACCCGATTTGACCGAAACCAAACCAGAGTTGACCAGTTGACTGAAAATCAACTGTTGGTCAACATTAGACTAGTTTGACCTAGGGTTGACCCAGGGTTGACTCAGTATTAACCAGAGTTGACCAAAGTTGACTTTTTGACCAAAAGTCAACTATAAGTCAACTTTGACCCCGTTCGACCTAGTTTGACTTGGAATGACTCCCAGTGACCTAATATAAACCGGTATGAGCCAGTATGACCTAGTATGACCTAGTATGACCCAGTATGAGCCAGTATGACCTAGTGTGACTCAGTCTGACCTAGATTGACCTAGTTTTGACTTAGACTTGCATTAATGACTTGAATTAGCTTCCTTTTTCAGTATTTAGTCCTGTTTGACTCATAGTATCTTATTTTAGGTCTGTGATCACTCTGAGCATCTGTTCACCCTATCAGCTCAGGACCACAGGCGAGTACATTCACTGATAGTTTTCATTGTCTTGATATCTGCTATATCCGATTCAGTCGTAGTGTCTTACTTGATTTCCAGACACGATATTTCACGGACTAGTATATGTCGGATCCTGTCATGAGATGTTGTTCCCGGATTACTTGGTATATTGGTATATGACTCGATTTGTTACTTGTACTTGTGTAGACATGGACTTGGGAGTGGGCTGATCACCTGCTTTTAAATCCCGTGTCATGACGTGTTATGTCCGGATCCTTTATACTATTCGGGGATGGGGAGTTATTAGTGGTTGTGTGATCAAAATACCCACTTGTTGCTTCACACTTGTACTCGACACTTGTCCATAGCTACTTGTGCACAACTTTCCATGGTGACCGGCCTTATCTTCACACTTGTTGTTTCACACTTGTTATTTGTTCGTAGCCGGTCGGATGGAAGGTCTGAACATATTTTTCCCAAGCCGATCACATGACGCACTAATAATTCAAGGCACCTTTTATATTTATTATCTGTGGTGACTAAGTTCTGTTCGGGAGAAGGGTTACAGCCCCAGTCCTTGTTTGGTTTAGGGGTTGTAACTCGGCTTTCCGAATAGTTCCCAAGTCGCCCTATATACATTTATATTGTCGTCCTTTTCAGTACTCACACCATTATATATATTTCCAGTTGATTTTGTCTTGTATTTTATTACACTGTCTCTTATAGAATTTGTCAATTCATATGGAACTGCTGTTGGTGTTTGTACTTGCTCATTTTCCTGACAGGATACCGTTGACAAATTTTACAGATGATTCAGAGGCTGATTGCCCGACCTACTATGGGGTTGAGTCTGATGGATTAGAGTTAGACCGTGGCTTATTGGTAGAGCCACTAGACTTTGCTTACCCTGAGTAGCATAGTTAGTTAGGTTTGCCTGGCCTGTGAGCCAGCTAGTACATTTTAGTTGTAGTATCTATATATATATATTTTCTGAGACTGGATGTTTCTGTATAGCTCTGACTTATGGATCTTGGACTCATTTCCTGTTTATTCTATCATATTTCATTTTCCGTACTATCTACCTTAGTTTGATATATGTGATTGAGACTGTATTGCTATGTCACCTCCATTCGGAGAGTATATACTGTACAGGTACATTTATCTGTTTTAGTCGTAGTATTTACAGACCCTATATACAGCGTTCTACCGCCGATACTGCGGCGTAGGCTGGTCGTAACCACGTGCTCGTGCCCCTCTTCAGGGTGCGGGTCGTGACAAAACTCAGTCCTCTCTAAACCATACTCAGAGGAGCTAAGATGGGTTACAGATCCTGCAATTAGTCTTAACCTGAGATATCAACACAACTTGCATGAAACTTACCAAACTCAGCTTTCCTATCCAACAGTCGAATACAATTCATGCTTGATTGTTCAATAGAGTATTCCCAATATGCTGTTCAATAGGAAAGTGGCCTAAATCAAAAATCAGCAGACATTTCTTACTGGTGTCATGATCTCAGGTCAAGCCTCATTTCCAGATTCCTATTCCCAGAAGCTTTATCAGCTGAATTTCAGAACAACCTCAAAAAGGCCAGTCCTGAACATGACTGATACAATCAGTCCCTGTTCAGGACTGATACAATCAGTCCCTGTTCAGGCTTTCCATTCGATAACACTAATACAAATCCTTAGTAAAACCTATATACAATGGTAGGTATAAACTGTAATCTGCATCTAAAGAATGATGTTATCCTGAAATCAAATTTAAACCCCACTGACTTGTTACTGACAGACTTAAATGCCCCAGAGTATCAGTAGGATACCTGCTGCTCTATTTCCTCTAATAATGCCATTCATCATATCAACCCTTCTTATAAAATCAATTAGGCTCACTAATGTATACTGCTAGATCACATCCACATGTAATTTAGAGCATCACTTATACAAATTGTTAGCAATATGTATTTCGAGAAATGTATACACAATTCCAATTTGAGCAAATTATATAACCATCAACTATCATTCTCTACTCAAGCTGTCCTCTATAACCTCCCTGACCAGAGCATTGAGTTAACAAGATTACAGTCATGCATATGTTGCTGTCCACAAAATTACCTAAACTCTATTACTGGAACCAAATTGCAAGGATTAAAGAGTAATAATTATTCAAGAAAATCTGTCCTGTGATTGCTCAGTATCAATAACCTGATACTGCAACCCAGGTAACTCAGTATGTATATTCAAAGCTAACCCATCACTCCCAAGCCTCACCAAACAGTTAAACAACCGAATGTTCACAACAAGGAGGAAATAAAAGTATACCTGAGATGTATCATGTGTATCCTCACCAACAGGAGTAAGACACGATGTCAAAGAATATATAGGGTCTCAAGAAGATCCAAACTCTGCAAGCATAAAATCAAACAAGTCTCGATCAAACAAGAATATAGGAGTTCAGGGATTTGAATTTCTCTGTAGAAAACTGAAGATCAAATTCTCACCACTCATCCATGATTTGATCTCCGATTGCAACCAAACTTTACTTGAAATGAGATCGAGCTGGTCTCTCAATCTGATTGCTCAAGAAATTCAAATAAACTTGATTCGTGATCATAGGAAATATCAAATCAAAAGATAGGCAAAACAACACTCACCAATCATCCACGTTTGGATCGAAAGGAAAAATACTAATCAATCAATTAAATCTTCCGATCGATTCTTCTCAAATGCAATTTCAACAACCAACTCCCTTACAAGGAGACCTGGATTCAAAAGTAGGAAATCAAAAGTCGATCAAACATACCAAAGAATTGTAGTTGATCGACTCTTCGACGAAGACGATCAAATGTCCTTCACAGTTCAGATCTGATTGAAGCAGTAGATCGACGCCGAGTACTTCGAAGAAACGCCAGAGATTGCCTTGCCATTCGAAGCTACGTCCAGTGGTTGTCGGTAGATCGATGTACGAACAATCGAAGGAGGAAGACTCAGCATCCTAACTCCACGCTGTGCTCAAACGCCATGGTCGCCTGGTGATTGAGTTCGGGAAGAAGAATGATTAAATGGAGGGAATGATCAATAGAATAGTTGTGGAATCAATTAGTGAGAGGCCATCCTGTACTTATAGGTGGTTGAAAACTTGGGGTCCCCCCTCAGCCAGCTAGATCAGAGCGGGAAAGTTTTGGAAACGGTTAGGAGGAGTTCAAATTCTCTCCATAGCTAAGCAATTAGGGAAAAAGAAATGGCTGAGCCTAAATAGAATTTAGAAGAGGAAGAATGGGCTGAGCCTAAATAAATGCTTTTGGGCCAAGAAGGCCCAACAACACTAGGCCTAGGGAAAAATGCTAAAGTCACTTAAATTTGTGAAGAAAATAATTCAAGAGAAATTTAAAATATCATTAAAATTTGGGAGGTGGGGTTACAAATATCCCCTCCTAAAAAAATTTTGTCCTCGAAATTTGAAGGACAACCAAATAAAACACAAAACAAATCAACACAAATATTCAAATACAAGCCATTTATTGAATCAAAGAAATTCTAAAAGCAGAGTACAATCAATCACACGAACAAATTGGGATAGCGCTCCCGCATCTCGTCCTCGCGCTCCCAGGTGGACTCTCCCGGAGAGTGGTGTCTCCACATGACTCAGACAAGCGGTATGGTCTGATTTCGCAATTGCTTCTCCTTCCGGTCAAGGATCTCCACTGGCTGCTCCTCGTAGGTCAAGCTCGGACCCACCTCTAGCTCTGAGTAGTTCACCACATGGCTCGGATCTGGAATGTAGCGTCGAAGCTGGGACACGTGGAAGACGTCATGCACTCCCTCCAAGCTGGCTGGAAGCGCTAATCGATATGCCACATCGCCAATCTGTGCCATCACATCAAAGGGTCCGATGTATATCAGACTAAGCTTCTCGCCTCTGCCGAAACGAATGATGCCTGTAGTCAGTGAGATCTTCAGGAACACTCTATCTCCAACTGCGAACTCCAGTGGCCGCCTGCTGCTGTCTGCCCAGTGCTTCTGCCGATCCTGTGCGACTCTGAGATGCTCCCTGATCAGTCTGATCTTCTCAGCTGAGTCTACCACCATCTCTGGTCCAAGCAAGGCCCTCTCGCCAACATCGTCCCAAGATAAAGGTGTACGACATCACCGTCCATACAGTGCCTCGAACGGGGTCACCTTAATGCTAGCCTGATAACTGTTGTTATAGGCAAACTCTACAAGATGTAAGTGATCCTCCGACGAACCACCGAAGTCGAGTGCACAAACCCATAGCATGTCCTCCAGTGTCTGAATGGTCCTCTCGGACTGTCCGTCTGTCTGTGGATGATATGCGGTGCTGAACTTCAACTGTGAACCCAAGCTCAGCTATAGACTCCTCCAGAAATATGATGTGAAGCGGCTGTCGCTGTTTGAAACGATGCTCACCAGTACCCCGTGAATCTGCACGATCTGCCGCATGTAGAGGTCTGCAAGCTTCTCGGTCGACAGCTGTTTTACTTAACAAAATGCCTAAAAATTGGCTTTTGAAAGAAAACTAAAAAAAGTACAAAAGTACAAATTGTTCTGGAAAGTATTTCTATGGAAGTCTGATATGAGAGCGATCACTTTGTTCCTTGGACCATACGATAATGATGAAGAAAATTGCTTAAAGAAGACGAACAATCGGTAGAACTAAGTCACCAGAAAGGTATCGAACAACGGCACTGATGGCACAGTCGAATGCTTTTCTACTTTGCTTTACCCTGTTCTTGAGAAAAAGTTAAAGAAATGCTTCTGGGAATATCACTCTGAAAGTATGAGTTTTCTCAGAATCTCCTCTCCTGTCTCCCTTCTGTTGATCCCTTGATGTTTAAAAATAAGCCTATTTATAGACTAGTTCCTCTGTGCGTAAAAAGCAACAAAGTTTAGTAACTGTCACCCATGATGAGAATTAACCTTTACGCCCGATCTTTTCTGGCTACAAGAGAACGTGGTTTGCTTACGTGTCTTTCATGCCTCACTTATTGAGGAACGTGTGTACGTGCTCTCCTCATTTTGTTGAAGTAGTGGGACACGTGTCACCATGCGTAGTGTCACGCCCCAGAACCAGAATACTGGAAAGCGGGGGCAGACATAGCCAGCTACGTATATGAAATAGAATCCATCTCGCTATACGGTCACGGCTGTCTAGATACATGAGGGTTTACTACAAGCCAACAGTCTCTTAAGGCCATGAACAAGCCTATTGTCTCAATCACAAGCAAGTAAGTAAAAGTTACAAGATGTATGATTATTAAATATACAATAGTAAGGCGTACCAAACATTACATATTCAGCTGATCATGAAGCTAGTCGCTACAAAATGTCAGGACTAGCAAGAGTTTAGTCATACATGATCAACCCTAGGATCTGTCAATCATGTTACAGCCCATAGGCAGATAGTAAGTAAAAGTGCAATCGAACTAAACAGGTGCTCTTCGGCTAAACGCCTCAAAGGAATATTTTTACAATAAAGTGGGAGAGCCAAAAATAACCCACTCGTTGCCCTGGTTACGCCTGGTGGTCACCATTGGGCTGGATGGTCGGTAGATCCTCTGGAGTTGCTCCGAAATCTGGCCACACAAAACCAGCTGGGTCAGACCCCAGAAAGAGCAAGTGCCACAAAGGAGGCTTCACTTAGGAACTAAAACCAGCAATTAGCACAGAAGATAATAGTATATAGCAAAACTGGAGAAAATATAACGTCACGAGGATATACGGTAAGATAACCATGAGACCATTCAGATAACCAAGTTACAATCCTTAAACCAAACAAGGACCGGGATTGTAACCCTTCGTCTGAACCGAACTTGGTTTCTCCCATTTATCAGCAAGATAATGTAAGAAAATCAGGACATGTAACAATTTTATACATGATCAAGGCTAGACAGATTATTCCCCATTCAATCAATCACGGCCAAGCAATGAGTACGGTTTGATACTTTAACTAGCTAGGGTTATCACAGGCCTAGTTACTAGCAAGATGCAACGAGATTATTCCATAGCCACAAGCCCTGCAGACCATTCAGGTTACCCAGGTCGAAAGATTAGGGTTGAATTTAGGTGGGTACATCGTCCAGGAAACGCATGTACCCTTAGGTAGCTTGAAGGGAGCAACACATGACAGTGTGCTGGAAATGTGTCCTACTCGACGGCAGGCAACAGATCCCAAGTGCGCCCAGGTAACGGGATTGCCTGTAGCTGGGAGATCTCTTTATAACTAATGTATTAATCTAGTTATTAGCCTTAGTCCATTTTAGTAGGTACTCCTGACCGTGGCACTCAGGAGTCCCCTCCTAGACATGATGCAAGACATGACTGGATTATTTGTACAAGCACAATCGCCCACGGTGTCCAGGTCATTTATACAGGTCATGTCATGTCAGGTAGCCGTCGCAACAGCTTATCAAGATATATCATGTCAGGTTTACTTGTCAGGAGTGCGCCACGACGGGCCACTATCATGTCATGCTAGTTCCTTGTCACACCATGTCATGTACAATTATCATTTCAATCATGTCAATCAAATCGTGATTTATCAAGTTCAGGACAAAAGGCGTAAGGATATAAAATGGGCATAAAAATATACAATAGGGGGGGTTACAAGACATGGGCAAATAATAATAATAAAATAATAGTACATCGGGCAATTGGAGAGCCAGGCGGCTCAGGCATATGCGGCCAGGAATGATCTCATGCGGCTGGAAAAAGAACAGCCTATGCGGCTAAATAAGGTCAGACGCATGCGGCTGAGCTAGGAGGAGGGTCATATGCGGTTAGCGGGAAGGGGTGGACCCTATGCGGTTGAGGATGGACTTGGCCTCATGCGGCTGAGGAAAGAAATCCATACGGGTCGGAGGAATTAAGAGCCCATGCGGCTGGGGACAAGAGCAGCTCATGCGGCTGGCGGAGGCAGTAGAACATATACGGCTAGCGGGAGAGCAATGCCTATGCGGCTCAGAAGTCATGAAGCCCTATGCGGCCAGGAATGATACTCAGCCTATGCGGCCAAGAAGGGAATAGGCTCATGCGACTGAGGGCGAGTTGGACCCCATGCGGCTGGAAGGGACTGAGGACTTATGCGGTCAGGGAATTCGTATTCATGCGGCTAAATGTGGCGGGCACCCATGCGGCTGCATAGGCAAGGGGGCGCATGCGGCTGGGGAGAAGTCCATGCGGCTAAAAGAATACTTGCTGCATGAAATATTCATGCGGTCAAGTCAAGCACAGTTCATCTTCTCCAAAATTCCGAGAAGAAGAACACCATGAGAGCCAAGTTCTCAAGCTCCATAACTCTATCATCCGAAGCCCAAATCCGAACTTCCATAGGTCAAAATGGGGTAGAACGAAATTTTCTACAACATAGAACCATCAAAACTTAGAAATAACAAGATTAAGTAGATCAAAACCCAAGAAATCTGAAAATAATATAAGTGTAGATCTACAAGAATATAGCCATGGAAAGTAGAAATGCCAAGTACTAAAGTGAGTTAAAATGCTGTAAGGAAGAGAATGAAGCAATAAAATTGGAGTTCCTCCATGAAGCAAGTTGCACTTGCCTAGACCTTACTCTCTCCCTCTCTCTGGTAGGTGAAGAAGTTAATGGAGGAAAGAAGAAGAGTAATGAAGAGAGAGAAGGAAGTGGGGGTTAATAAATGGGGATGGTGGTAGTAGGTAGGTAGGGTTCACTCTTTGGTTCATGATGAACCAAAACAACCCCAAACCGAACCGAGCCAACCCGAACCAAGATGAACCATGGCCAAGGAAATGCAACACAAGATAAAATACGTACACGTATCCCAAAATACGTAATACGAACACAGGCATTACAACTCTACCCACCTTAAAAGAATTCCGTCCTCAGAATTTAATCAAGAGGCTAGAGGAGCAATGACAAGCTACACTAATCGCAAGCAAACATTAACTAGGCAATCAATCAATCATGCAAACAAGGAATCGAAGGTATGAGGCATAAGAAAGACATTATACCTCACGAGTCAAACAGGTCGGGATATCGCGATCGGATATCATCTTCACGCTCCCACGTTGACTCACCAAAAGAGTGATGACCCCAAGCAACTCGGACTAACTTGATAGTCTTATTCTTGAGTGTCTTCTCTCTCCGGTCCAATATAGACACGGGTCTCTCCTCATACGAAAGGTTAGTACCAACAACCAATTTCGAATGATCTAGGATGTGGCTCGGGTCCGGGATATACCATCGTAATTGGGATACATGGAACACGTCATGCACCTCGCTTAACGACGGCGGAAGAGCGAGACGATAGGATACATCTCCTACTCGCTCCAGAATATCGAACGGACCTATATACCTAGGACTAAGCTTCCCCGTACGTCAAAGCGAATGACGCCACGGTTAGGCAAAATCCTCAGGAATACATGATCGCTGACCGAAAACTCGAGAGGACACCGATAAGAATCGGTCCAATAACGCTGGCGATCTTGGGCAACTCGAAGGTGATCTCGGACTCTCCTGACCACCTCAATTGTCTGAGCGATCATTTCTGGAACGAGCATCTGCCTCTCTCCAACATCATCCCAGGCTAACAGGGATCTGCACTTCCTCCCATACAATGCCTCGAACGGTGCCATCTGGATACTGGCCTGGAAACTGTTGTTGTACGAAAATTCCACCAGGTGCAAGTGATCTTCCTATGAACCACCAAAGTCAAGTGTACATGACTGCAATATATCTTCAAGAGTCTGGATCGTGCGCTCCGACTGGCCGTCGGTCTGCGGGTGATAAGCTGAACTGAACTGGAGATGAGTCCCCAAACTCTCTTGTAAGCTACGCCAAAAGTGCGACGTAAATCTTGAATCCCTGTCCGAGGTGATACTGACTGGAATACCGTGCAATCTGACGATCTGCCTGAGGTACATCTCTGCTAGCTGAGCCGTCGACGGACCAAATCTGAATGGAAGAAAGTGAGCCACCTTCGTGAGCCGATCAAATATAACCCAGATAGCATCTCTACCAGCTGGGGATCTAGATAATCCAGTCACGAAATCCATGGTCACATGCTCCCACTTCTATTTCGGAATCGATAAGGGCTGAAGAAGTCCAGCCGACCTCTGATGTTCGGCCTTAACTTGTTGGCAAACCAAACATCGAGAGACAAACCGAGCTATCTTCCGCTTCATGCCGTTCCACCAAAAGTGCTGACAGATATCACGGTACATTTTCATACTGCCAGGATGGATGGAATACTGAGAACTGTGCGCTTCCGACATGATCTTCTGCCTGATATCTCCTCTGGGTACACAAAGACGCTTACCATGTCGAAGTGTACCATCCTCATGAATGCATAACTCCGGTCTTCGTCCTGTTTCACACTCTGCTCTGAGTCGCTGAAGCTTAGATTCTGTTGACTGCGCCATCCGGATCCTCTCGACTATAGTGGACTGAACTTGCATACTGGCCATCAATGCCACACTGGAAGGGAGAACAACTTCTATTCCCATCTTCTGAAGATCGGCTAACAGTTCTGGCTGCGCCATTAGGAAATAAACTCCGGCTCTCCTGCTCAAAGCATCTGCAACGACGTTGGCCTTCCCAGGATGATACTGCAGGTTGACATCATAATCCACAAGCAGCTCCAGCCATTTCCTCTGACGCATGTAAGATCCTTCTGAGTGAAAACATACTTCAGGCTCTTGTGGTCGGTAAAAATCTCCACCATATCTCCATACAAATAGTGCCTCCACAACTTAAGTACAAACACTATTGCTGCCAGCTCCAAGTCATGGGTTGGGTAATTCCTCTCATGATCACGAAGTTGTCGTGACACATAAGCTATTACCTTCCCATGTTGTATCAGAACACATCCTAAACCTCTGCCTGAAGCATCATAATACACTGAGAATCCTCCAGTTCCATCTGGAAGCATGAGAATGGGTGCCGTTATCAGGCTTCGCTTCAACTGTTAAAAAGAACTCTGACACTCTGCTGTCCAAGCAAACTGCGCATCCTTGCGGGTCAATTGGGTCAATGGCGCTGAAATTCGGGCAAAATCTGAAACAAACCGCCGATAGTAGCCGGCCAATCCAAAAAAACTGTAAACTTCTGCAACTGTGCTGGGCACTGGCCATGACTCAATAGCCACAATCTTCTGGGGATCCACTTCTACTCCTCCTCTGGTAATGATATGACCCAAGTACGAAATGCGATCGAACCAGAACTCGCATTTACTGAACTTGGCATATAACTGGTGCTCCCTGAGAGTCTGAAGAACCACACGGAGATGCTGCTCATGCTCCGCCTTACTCTTGCTTTAGACTAGGATGTCATCTAGGAACACAATCACAAACTGATCCAAATAGGACATAAAGATGCGATTCATAAGGTCCATGAATACAGCCGACGCATTGGTTGCTCTAAATGGCATAACAAGGAACTTCCAATGCCCATACCTCGATCTAAAAGCTGTCTTCGGGATGTCCTGCTCTCTGACTCTGATATGGTGGTATCCTGACCGCAAGTCGATCTTCGAGAATACTGCTGCCCCCTTGAGTTGATCAAACAAGTCATCTATCCTCGGAAAAGGGTATCTTTTCTTGATTGTCACTGAGTTCAAGGTACGATAATCAACACATAACCTGGACGTACCATCCTTCTTTTTCACAAGAAGCATCAGGGCTCCCCAAGGCGATCCACTAGCACGAATGAATCCCTTGGCTCTGAGTTCTTCAATCATCTTGTACAAGATCTCCAATTCTGACGGTGCCATCCTGTAGGCTCTCTCTGACACTGGGGCTATCCCGGGAATCAAGTCTATGGTGAACTCGATCTCCCGTTCTGGCGACATACCTGGAAGCTCTTCTGGAAAAACATCTGAAACTCTTCGACTATCCTGGGCAACTGCACTGCTGCTACTGCCATCCGCAATACTGGAGGAGAAGGCTCAACTTCGCCTCGGGAGAAGGAAAACTCTGGCTCGCCTGGAATGCTAAAAACAACCCTACCAATATGGCAGTCTATTCTAGCATACTGGTTCCTCAACCAATCCATCCCTAAGACCACATCATAATCGGCCATCGGAAATTCTATCAATCTAGCGAGAAATTCCTTACCGCTAACTACGATCCGACACGAGGAAAACACCCTATCGACTCCCACAAGTCCGTTACCAGTAAGTATATTGAGCCTTACTGATAATGACTCGGGCTCCAGTCCTATCCGTGTCGCGAATCGTGCAGACATAAAAGAATATTATACACCAGAATTAAATAATACTGAAACTGGAAAGGAGTTGACGAGAATAGTACCTGCCACTACCTCTCCTGGTGCCAATCCTTCCAAGCGGTCATCACCATAGCCTGACCATGCCCTCGGGGTGCTGGTCCCCTCTGCTGAAATTCTCGCTGCCTGCTCTGACTCTGGGCTTGGGCTTGTACATACTGCTGGGGGTTCTACTGCTGGAATACTTGGGTCTGAGGCGGCAAGGGCCTCGGCAATGGATACTGCTGCTGGACTGGTGCTGGTCCTCTCACCGAAGAGCTAAAAAGGTTGGACGATGATGAACCACCCCTATTCGGGCAGGATCCAACCCTATGGTCTGCTGCTTCATAAGCCAGACACAATCCCTGCGCCCTACGACATTCTGCCACCACATGGCCTGCCTTCCCACAATGAGAACATCCCACTGCGGATGACTGCTTCTGCTTCTACTGCTGAGGGTACGTCGGAGTGAAATGCTGAACCGACGTTACTGAGGCCGCTCGCCTCGGAGCTCCAATAGTCAAGGCCCTTGCTGCCGGGGCTGGTGCTGAAGACTGATTCATCTGGCCGTGAGATCTCTTTCGACCTCCGGCCCTATCCACGATCCTCTGGGAGGTATACTCATGCCTCCGGGCTGCTCTCAAGACTGCATCGAAAGTCTGATGCTCAAACTGCTCGACTGCTAACAAAATCTCCAGGTGAAGTCCCTGCTGGAACCGCTGGGCTCTATCATACTTGGTTGTAACCAAGATAGGAGCAAACCGACTGAGCCTCGAAAACTCGGCCGCATATCCGTCGACCGTTCTGCCCATCTGCTTCAGATTGGTGAATCTCGTCTGCAGATCATACCGAGCTACAACATCAAAATACTTGGTCTGGAATCTCTCTCTGAATACTGCCCAAGCAATGGGTGCTACTAGTCCTACGGCCTGCGTCGTCCACCAGCTGCGGGCAAGATCTAACAACTGCAGGCGCACTACGGCCTCCTTTTCGTTCTCTGGGGTCCTGGCTGCTTCTAGAATCACCTATGTGTCCTAAAGCCAAGCATCTGCAGCGATAGCATCTTCACTACCGTCGAAAAAGAGAGGGTTCAAGCGCTTGAAGTTGTTGGCCGCGCTGTTACCCTGATGACCGCCCCTGGTCAAAGCATCCATCACTGCCTGGTGCAAGACATCTCCTCGACGATCTTGGAAAGTTATCAAGGTCCTGACGAGACCCACTAGTGTGCCATCATCAGGCTCTACAGGCGGGACGAGCTGAACTGGTGGCTCTCCGAGAAGGCACGACTCTGGAGGCCACTCCCGAATGCTGGGCTTGATCTCCGGGTTGCTGCTGATCCACGAGAAGTGCTCCACCTTGCTGACTGGCAGGTCCAGGAACGATGCCGCTGAAAAAGACGACATGGAGAACAATAAGGAAGGACCAGGACAGATCAACGATACAAGCATATGATCAGGACAAGAATCCAGGGATTCAGATGATACGAACAGAGATCAAGGGCAAATACTGATTGGGACATCTATTCGGTAAACCCTCACATATCTTGATTTACAAGACCTGTATGGGCCACCACTTAAACCATGTCACGCCCCAGAACCAGAATACTGGAGAGCGGTGGCAGACATAGCCAGCTACGTATATGAAATGGAATCCATCTCGCTATACGGTCACGGCTGTCTAGATACATGAGGGTTTACTACAAGCCAACAGTCTCTTAAGGTCAAGAACAAGCCTATTATCTCAATCACAAGCAAGTAAGTAAAAGTTACAAGATGTATGATCATTAAATATACAATAGTAAGGCGTCCCAAACATTACATATTCAGCTGATCATGAAGCTAGTCGCTACAAAATGTCAGGACTAACAAGAGTTTAGTCATACATGATCAACCCTAGGATCTGTCAATCATGTTATAGCCCGTAGGCAGATAGTAAGTAAAAGTGCAATCGAGCTAAACAGGTGCTCGTCGGCTAAACGCCTCAAAGAAATATTTTTACAATAAAGTAGGAGAGCCAAAAATAACCCACTCATTGCCCTGGTTACGCCTGGTGGTCACCATCGGGCTGGAAGGTCGGTAAATCCTCTGGAGCTGCTCCAAAATCTGGCCACACAAAACCAGCTGGGTCAGACCCCAGAAAGAGGAAGTGCCACAAAGGAGGCTTCACTTAGGAACTAAAACCAGCAATTAGCACAGAAGATAAAAGTATATAGCAAAACTAGAGAAAATATAACGTCACGAGGATATACGGTAAGATAACCATGGGACCATTCAGATAACTAGGTTACAATCCTTAAACCAAACAAGGACCGGGATTATAACCCTTCGTTTGAACCGAACTTGGTTTCTTTCATTTATCAGCCAGATAATGTAAGAAAATCAGGACATGTAATAATTTTATACAGGATCAAGGCTAGACAGATTATTCCCCATTCAATCAATCACGGCCAAGCAATGAGTACAACTTGATACTTTAACTAGCTAGGGTTATCACAGGCCTAATTACTAGCAAGATGCAACGAGATTATTCTACATCCACAAGCCCTGCAGACCATCCAGGTTACCCAGGTCGAAAGATTAAGGTTGAATTCAGGTGGGTACATCGTCCAGGAAACGCATGTACCCTTAGGTAGCTTGAAGGGTGCAACACATGACAGTATGCTGGAAATGTGCCCTACTCGACGACAGGCTACATATCCCAAGCGCACCCAGGTAACGGGATTGCCTGTAGTTGGGAGATCTCTTTATGACTAATGTATTAATCTAGTTATTAGCCTTAGTCCATTTTAGTAGGCACTCCTGACCGTGGCACTCAGGAGTCCCCTCCTAGACATAATGCCAGACAGGACTAGATTATTTGTACAAGCACAATCGCCCACGGTGTCCAGGTCATTTATACAGGTCATGTCATGTCAGGTAGCCGTCGCAACAGCTTATCAAGATATATCATGTCAGGTTTACTTGTCAGGAGTGCGCCACGACGGGCCACTATCATGTCATGCTAGTTCCTTGTCACACCATGTCATGTACAATTGTCATTTCAATCATGTCAATCAAATCGTGATTTATCAAGTTCAGGACAAAAGACGTAAGGATATAAAATGGGCGTAAAAATATACAATAGGAGGGGTTACAAGACATAGGCAAATGATAATAATAAAATAATAGTACACCGGGCTATTGGAGAGCCAGGCGGCTCAGGCATATGCGACCAGGAATGATCTCATACGGCTGGAAAGAGAACAGCCCATGCGGCTAAATAGGGTCAGGCACATGCGGCTGAGCTAGGAGGAGGGTCATATGCGGTTAGCGGGGAGGAATGGACCCTATGCGGTTGAGGATGGACTTGGCCTCATGCGGCTGAGGAAAGAAATCCATGCGGGTCGGGGGAATTAAGAGCCCATACGGCTGGGGACAAGAGCAGCTCATGCGGCTGGCGGAGGCAGTAGAACATATGCGGCTAGCGGGAGAGCAATGCCTATGCGGCTCAGAAGTCATAAAGTCCTATGCGGCCAGGAATAATACTCAGCCTATGCAGCCAAGAAGGGAATAGGCTCATGCGGCTGAGGGCGAGTTGGACCCCATGCGGCTGGAAGGGACTGAGGACTTATGCGGTCAGGGAATTCGTATTCATGCGGCTAAATGTGGCGGGCACCCATGCGACTGCATAGGCAAGGGGGCGTATGCGGCTGGGAAGAAGTCCATGCGGCTAAAAGAACACTTGTCGCATGAAATGTTTATGCGGTCAAGTCAAGCACAGTTCATCTTCTCCAAAATTTCGAGAAGAAGAACACCATGAGAGCCAAGTTCTCAAGCTCCATAACTCTATCATCCGGAGCCCAAATTTGAACTTCTATAGGTCAAAATGGGGTAGAACGAAATTCTCTACAACATAGAACCATCAGAACTTAGAAATAACAAGATTAAGTAGATCAAATCCCAAAAAATCCAAAAATAATATAAGTGTAGATCTACAAGAATATAGCCATGGAAAGTAGAAATGCCAAGTACTAAAGTGAGTTAAAATGCTGTAAGGAAGAGAATGAAGCAATAAAATTGGAGTTCCTCCATGAAGTAAGTTGCACTTGCCTAGACCTCACTCTCTCCCTCTCTCTGGTAGGTGAAGAAGTTAATGGAGGAAAGAAGAAGAGTAATGAAGAGAGAGAAGGAAGTGGGGGTTAATAAATAGGGATGGTGGTAGTAGGTAGGTAGGGTTCACTCTTTGGTTCATGATGAACCAAAGCAACCCCAAACCGAACCGAGCCAACCCGAACCAAGATGAACCATGGCCAAGGAAATGCAACACAAGATAAAATACGTACACGTATCCCAAAATACGTAATACGAACACATGCATTACACGTAGAGATCAAAACTCTACGTGGGACACGTGTCATCACGCGTACCCAAAATATACTTCCTGCATAAAGTAGCAGACTGGGCGTAAAGCAGCCCAAAATAAATTTCCCGCGTAAAGTGGCTAATAATAGCCTTGAGCGTAAAATTAGCTCAAATAAACTTTACGCACACAACAGCCTTGTGCGTAAAAAGCTCGAATAGCTTTCGTGCATAAAAGAAGCAATCTCTTGGGCGTAAATTAGCCCATCTGTACACTAAACGACAGTGTTGGGTTTGGTGTAAATCAAATCTTCTCGGCTTTTGTGCTGTCCGCTATCAGAAAATCATTATGTTAGAATCAGTATCACGTGTACTAAATGCATTGATTCGACAGCCTGTCCTTCGCGTAAAAGCTCAGTGAATAGCTCTCACGTAAAGCAGCTCACGTAAAGTTGTACTCTGTTTGATCTTCGCGTAAAGTCTGAATCTGACTCAGTTTGAATTGCATAAAGTTCTCAACTTATTTGACTTGGTCTATGAAGTACTTTTTACGCTCCTACAAAACTCCCTTCAAAGTTTTCAAATTATTTTCAAAATTTGAAATACTTTGAATAGAAGCGTAAAATTCGGGATTTCAATAGTCTGCGTAAAAGTCGGGATATCCAACAGTCAGCGTAAATTTTGGGAATTTGAACCGAATTCAAAATTCTCTATAAATAGAGCTCTTCGAGTAGAGAGAGAACTTTACTTGTCTTTTGCAATCTCGAACTCTCTTTGTTCTCTTCTCCTTCATACTTCTTATTTCAATTCGATGGCCCCCAAGAACAAGAACGCCGCCGGCAGCAAGGGCAAGAAGCCCGCCGCTGATTCATCGTCGGCCGACCGTGCAAAAACCATCATCCCATCGTCGACGACGCCCCGACAGACAAATCCTGCCGTAGCTCCGACCATGAAAGGTAGAGCACTACCTAACTTCGGCCATGAGTTCATTGGAGAAGAAGAAGAACCCAACTTTAAACTCCATGCCCACATTATACGTGTCAGCGTAAAACTTGAAATAAGAAAATAAGCCAACATTATTCGTGTCAGCGTAAAAATAGAAACATACGCCCACGTTATATGTGCCAGCGTAAAAATCAAAATACGCTCACATTAATATGTGCCAACATAAAATCTATAATATGCTCACATCAATATGTGCCAGCATAAAAATTAAAATACGCTCATGTCAACACATGCCAGCGTAAAACCCATAATACGCTCACATCAATATGTGCCAGTGTAAAATTTTACAAATGAAAGACTTTGCGTAAAAACAAAGAACTTTTACACTTTTAAAATTTTAACTTTAATTTTTGCGTATAAGCGTAAAGTTTGCATAGTCAGAGTCTTTAATCTTTATGCGTAAAACTCAGACCAAGTCATCTGCGTAAAAAATTCAAATTAGATTTTTACTAACTTGATTTTTCTTTTTCTTTTGGCAGTGGACTTGCAAATCCACCCACTTACAGAAATATTCGGCTCACCAACTGGTATGGTGGGTTCAAATTACTTGGAGAATTTGTCCCACGTGGAGTTCCCTCAGTCTATCCAGAATATCCTGAGGAGAGAGCACAGCTGATATGTCACGACCCACACCCTAGAGTAAGGGCACGAGACGTGGGTACGTCCAGCCTACGCCGCAGTGTCGACGGTAGAACGCTGTCCTAGGTCACAACATCTAACAATTGAAGGTAATAACAGTTATACTCCCCGAGTGGGGGTGACATAACAGAAATATAACTCAACCATAACTAAGGTAGAACAGGTAAGATGGAGTGATAATGAAAGATAAAAGATGATAATATCCAGGAAGAAACATCACAGAGATACAATCAGAATTCTAAGTGTCTATAATAAATACATGTCTCAGAATATCTCAAAATCTAATACAGTAATCCAAGTAAAGTAAAGATAGTCCTAGTCTAAGGGAGTGTCATCTACTGCTAGTGGATCCTGCTGCTGGTCCAAGTCCAGGCACTCGTCTAGTGTAGCACCGTAGTAGGTAGGGCAGAACGCCTCAGCCTCGTCTTCTGTAATATTTTAATAGGTCCAGTCAGGACAGGAGCGAGCACAGTACATCTCAACAAATCATAGCAGGTCAGGATATATAATCATGCTAGAGAGTAAGATACAAGAAATTGAAGAATAATATGTTAAACAGGAAAGACTGTAAATAAATAGCTACAGTATATAGAGAACTAACAGTGTCTAGTGATTCAGAGCACAAGATGGTTATGTAAACGGCACGATGTTATACACGAGTAATCTACAGAGGTTGTACACGAGTAATCTACTGGATTGAATACATAACCACTTCTACTCCCTCGCCCCAATCAATACACAAGGATCTGGCTAAGTTATGTTATTGCACACGAAGTATAGTCGTCCACGAGATCATGTGAATACATGAATATACACGATTTCACACGATTTGTACACGAATGTCACGAATACAAGGAGTACACGATGTTCACGATAAAGTACACGAACACAAAATACCCGATGTATCCGCTAAGGGGATAACATCGCCCAACAAGATCCATATAGTACTAATCCGTGTTTCCAACGTGTCAGCATCATGTAAAGTAATCTAAAGCAGGAAATATACTCCTAATGCAGGATATGAAATGATCAGAGAATGTACTCGCCTGTAACCGGTGAATCTGAGAGAATATAGACTGTCCGAGGAGTGGTGTCTGTCTTCTATAGAACAGTACAAGTCACTATGAGTCTACAATGATAATACGATACAAATTAATGCATTCTATATGAATCTAGGTCAATCTAGACCAAAGTCAACTCTTGGTCAACTCTGGTCAACCCTAGAAGTCAAACTAGGTCAACCAAGTCAAACCTAAGTCAAACTAGTCTATTCTAGGTCTAACAAGCCATTCTAGGTCCTAACAAGACTAAACAGTCTATTCTAGACTCCATACTAGGCATATCATGCCATAGGCTAGAAGACTAGGCCATGGGCTAAGCAACCATATCCATATCTATATCTAACCAAACACATATATACATATATACCATACATTATGTCATTTGGTATCCCATGCTCTATGACATATCATATCACAACATCCCATATATCATGACATGTCATAACCCATATATATATATATATATATATATATATATATATATATATATATATATATATACATTCATTTTCAAACATTCCTATATATAACTAATATGTATAGGTACAAAACTATGATATATATATATAGGTTACAAGTTTATATAACAATGCATATATAATATATCTATAGGGAAGGAAATAAGGGGACACATGAATATTAGATGTGTGAGTGTGTGTCAATGAAAAACTGGAAAGAACAGGGAATACAAATCCTGAAAACAGTGAGAAATGTGGGTGTGTGTGTTCAGAAATTGAGAAATCAGTGAATACATACATTCTCAGGTAATAGGAAGAAATGAATCATGAATCAAGAATCAGTTTTCAGTCAATTCAAAGAAAGGAAATCAATTTACAAATCAATCAATACCTACACCCCCAAATCTCAGGCATGGGAATACTCTCAGTTTGGAATGAAACAGAAATGACAATCAATTCAGGTGATAATTAAGAACCAATCTCAAGTTTCTAGTAAAACCATATCAGTTGTTAACCATCGGCAATCTCAGATTAATATGAACCTAAATCATAGTTTAAAACACAACCATATCAAGTTTTAAAGAAATGACAGCATTGCAAATCAAAGTACATGAAAACTCAGGTATAGAATTATTTGAAACCATACATTATAATCCCATTCTCAGGTTCTTCTATAAAATCTCAGTCAAGAGATCAACTCAGGAATTTAACAGTTAATGAAACGCAACCCATCATTCATCAACAACCTATTCTCAGAATAACAGGTGGAATCAGTGACTCAAATCACTCACTCACAATGCAACCCAATCTCAGGCATTCAGTAATCAAAGAGGGAACTCAGGTTTATACATTAACATGAATCAAAAATCAGTTTTTCAGTTGATAGAAAAACATCCCAGGTTTTTAAGGGAAGAACAAAATTGAATTTGAATGAAAGAATCAGAAAACAGTCAATAATGAACCTTAGTTCAACATTTTAGATTAAGGAAAACAGTTCAGGCATTGGTTTAAAACTATTCTCAGTTTTACCCCAAAAATTAGTTCAACAAATACATTGACAGTTGTATTGAAACCAAACCATAGCCTAATTCCTTATTCCCTATTCAAAAGCCTATAGTCGAATGAAATATGAGACTAGGCATGAACATTGATATGTGGGAATATTTTGCAGTTGAAAACCATCCTTCAAATCAGAAAATAAAAGGTTTTAAAAAAACTGGAACTGAAGTATCTGAGCGTATCAGTGAAACCCAAAAAAAACCATGTTCGAGACCCAATGAACCTATTCTAAAATGTGAATCAATCCAACATAGTTAATAGATGATATATAGGAACTAAACAACAATTATAATCATGATTTAACTGCATTAAACTCAAATGAATTCACAAGGAACCAACACACACAGAGCACTGTCCTGGACTGCATAGTGACGAACCCATGCACACACGAATACGTGTCCGACACGACACGAGGACTCGTGCAACTCGAGGAACCTCGTGTCAGTCATGGGCACAACGTGTGTGTTAAGTTTCATGGGTCGAGACGCTGCATGCAACGAGCAGTTCCGCCCGAGTAGCAGGGGATGCTCCTGTCCGCGCACGCGTGTGCACGACCGCGTGTCCACGACCGCGTGTCCACGCGCTCGTGTCGACCCGACCTGACACGAAAATGTGCTCAGTGTCCAAGAAATGCATAAGCGAGACTAAAATAGATTTTCCTACTCAAATACAATACGTAAAATCGATCGAAATGTCCTTTGAGGTATTTCGTCAAACACCATCCTAACCACACTGGTACGTGTCCGATACGGACACGAAATGGATCCAAAATCTAGGGTTAGCCTATCCTACTGTTAGGTTAGGGTTAGGGCATCCTAGAAATGAATTTTAACAGAATTTAAATGCAAAGGAAAGGATTATACCTATAGGTGAACAATGGGTTAAAAATCCCCAAATGGAAAGAGTTTCATAAGCCACCAAACTCCCTCAAATTGTGTTCTTCCTGAAAATACTCATCAACAACAGCAAGAATACTAATATTAGGTCCTATTGCAATTTGTTTGAAGGAATTTGGAGTAGAAATGGATTTTCTAAGAATTTACAAAGATGGGGACTCACCTCTTCCAAATGGCAATATTTCCTAAAGAGGCAACCCTAATTTTAAGGGGATATAAATAGGGGGGAATGACCATAGTGGGCCGGCCAGAATTTCTAGGGTTAGGGCTTGGTTCAATGGGTGTGGGCCTATGGGCTATTAAGCCTATTAGTCATAAAATGACTTGTGATTTCACAAGCCATTCCATAATCAATCTAGCTCCTAATTTCACCAAACTAATTCCAATGAGCTAAACCTCACAAACTTAAGTCAACCTAGGTTTTCATATCCTAATCACTTAGTCATGACCTAGGTTAGCCACTAGGTTAGTCTCCAAGGTCAACATAAGTCAAAGTCACTAGAACACCAAAATCAATTATTCTAAAATCACTTAAAAATCATATTAATTATAAATAATAATAATAATTCAAATTAAATTCTAAAATTTTGAAAATGACTAAAATACCCTCAAGCTAGAAAAGTGGTAGTGACATGATAGCTGCTCAAGGGGACAAAATGCTGCTGTCCATGATAGATGGGGAAGTGTTGGTATCGCTAGATGACCAATAATTTTTGAATCCAACCTTCTTGTTCGGGGATGTGATAGACTTCAAATCACAAACACACCCCAAGAAAGAGGCTTGGGTGTTCAAGTTTGGGGAGAGGGCGATGTATCTCCCCGACATGGACATAGATTATCCCCTATCTGCATTTGTCCATGCCATCCATCCTCGAAAGATGCTATGGGACCTGACTCCCAGCAGTCATGGTAGGCCGAGAAGGATCATTTTCAAGAGGGAGAGAGCCAATGACATGGGCTACCACACCAGCACTACCAGTGGTGGTGTTGTCCCCTTCTCCGATCTCTTACTTGGATTCACTCCGAGTGAAGATTCGGCTCTGATCCAGCCAGTACAGACCCCAATATTCATTAACAAGTTCATAGGGGCTGCAGTATTATATCCCCAAGCCAACCCTAGGCTTCCAGGGTGGTTGACTCCATATAACCATAACTGGATTCAGCTTAGTACCTGGATCATGAAGCACTTCAAGAATGACCTGGAATCCATCGGCCTCTATGAAGCGGTAGCCTCTACAAGCCAGGGTATACTGATGAATAGTAATCTATTCTTGGCTTTGATGGAGCTGTATATGAGTTCGACAGAAACTTTCGTAACCCCACTCGGTGAGATGGGCCTTGCTCTGTATGAGATGCACTTCATCTCTAAGCTGCCGATGGATGAAGCTCCCTACGAAGAGTATGTTCCCTCCAACAGGGAACTGGCAAAAATCAGAGAGAAGAATCCTCGATTAGTTGAGGTTTACCAAGAACTGATGTGCCATTACTTAATTTGCATATCTATGTATGACAGTGGATCACACTTGGCGTACACTAATAAATGGACAACTTATCTATTCTACCATGAGAATAGAATATCCAAGAACGAGCAGGGAAGATTTCAAGAAAACAAGGCTCTGACCGTCAACCCTTGTTCAATAATCCCTGCAGATCTGATCAATAGTTTAATGATCTCACATAAGTCTCCAGACAAGTATCTGCCCAAAAAGACTGGAGACATCCCTGCGGGGACTGAAACTTTGAGCCACCTGAGGCATGGTAGTCAGAAGATTTCCAGGGAAGCCTTGCTAGCAGGCTTTCTGCCATTGTGGCTGCAGAGATGGGTTGTGCTCGGGATCAACACAGTAGACCGAATTCACCGAAACGTATTGTGGCCTGCAGTGCGTTTGGTGTTCAAGGTCAGAATCAACTTGCTATCGGCAATGGTTTGCCGAATAAACATAGGTTTGAGAGCTTTCGGTGAGGAACTAATTAACAATGCTCATCACCAAAAAGATTTCCTAAGGGTGGAGATGCCCTACACTTATCTAATGGGCTGGCTGCTACATCATAACTGCAATTTGCTGCCACCAGGCCCTGGAGATAATACGGAGGTCTTCCTCCAAAAATTCAACAAAGCCACATGGACTGCCACTACAGTGGCAGATACCCGAGCAATACTGAATTATTCTCACGGTTGGAACTTCTTCTGCACAAGGCCACAAGTTCCAGCCGACTGCCTCGACGTACAGTTTGAAGATAGAGGGGAAGGAACGACTTCATTGCCTGTGCCAGTTTTCAGATGGCTAGTGTGCATCAGACCCTTCCATCTGATGTACAGGAATGAAGATGACTGTGCGTTCGAACCATATCTACCAAGTCGGTTCGCTCGCCAGTTTGGATATGACCAACTTCATATTGGTAATCTTTCCACCAGCTTCCGCCATTATGGAAAGCTAATTGATGGTGCAAGAGCCTGGAGATACTTTAGCACTGCTTGTACCGGTACTAAGTTCAAAGTATCGACTGCTACAAGCACGACCGAGCTACGTATACTTCATACGTATGCGCGCTTTTATGCATCCATCCGCTCCTTCGCCCATGGCTACAACTTGAAAGAAAGTCGAAGATGGCCTAAGGAAGGGAATGTTGAAGAGCCGGTCAGGGTATTTCCGGACATACCCGATGACGCTGCTGTTCTAGATGATTATCTGGAAGTCATCCCTATGGGAGCTGGGGAAGTAGCTGCGGGACCAATCATTATTGGCAAGACCTGAAAATGAAAACAAGGTGCAGCTACTACTCTTCCAGAGAAGACACTCCCAGAAAAGAAGAAGAAGGTTACCGCCAAAGGGCCTTCTAGACCAAGAGCTGCTACCCCATAGAGCGACACTCCAATTGAGGAGTCTCGACCCGTTGCATCTTCTTCAGCTCATCCTGGAGAAGGATCTTCGGCATCTCAACCGACAACATAAACAGAAGGTGTGGGTGTTCTATCTCCTGGACGCCTCAGCTCATCACTTCATCTGCCCCTACACATACTGTTGATCGAGAACTCATCCCATCTGATGAACCAGCTCTGGCTTTCGATGATGATGACTGGGATGGGGACTATGACACGTACTTGGCACGTCCGACACCTACTCCAGGTAAATATAAATTACAAAAAATCTATACAAAATTATGATTTTTTGTATATTAACTTATTTTATTTAATTTTTTGTAGGTGTTATGATTGCATCAAAGCCTGTGGCTCCTCCTCCTCATCAAGAAGATATTTATGAGGAAAATGCGGAGTCTGAGGAAGATGATTCTTCTTCTTCAGAAGAAGATGCTCAAGAAGAATGTCCTCCATCTATGGAGGTACAACAAGAGCCCGAAGTGCAGGCTCAGCCAGAATTGTCTCCTCTTGTTGAGGACAGGGATAAAGAAGAAACTGCAGTAGAACCTACTATAGATGATGAAGAGGCTGCTGAGGAGGAAATAGACTTCAACGAAGAACCAGTTGTAGAAGGACTCATTACAACTGAAATACTTGAAGAGCCTGCAGAGCCGGTAGTCGAAGAAGGTGATGAAGACATAGTCAAATCATCAACTGAAGCTGGGGATGTTGTAATAGCATCCTCTGCTATTGCTACTGATCCAGCACAAGTTCCTGAAGAGACAATGCCCGAACCGGAGTCAGCTACCATAACTACCATTCCTCCCGTACCAATCACCGCAACCGAAACTCTAGTAGTTTCGACTCCAGAAACGGCTGAAGTAATAAGTGCTAAAGATACTGTTCCTGAAGCTCCTGGGAATCAGTTGGCCATGGTAGCAGCGACAACAATTGCTTCATCTCAGTCTGTTACCACGGCAACAACATCTGCTCCTAGTCTTCAGAGAAGAGATCTGGTAGACATCGTCGCTACGCCGAGTTCAAATGCAGAAATGAATCTCTTAGTTGAGATTCATACTGAAACTTTCTACAAGACTCTGGTAGCTCTAATCAACATGGTTCTGAAGAAGGTCCTCAATTATGAAAGCTTGAAGGCGGCTATTTCTCTTACTATCAGGAACATCGCCGTGTTCAACGATGCAGCGAGAGCAGCGGCACTAGAGAAGGTCATGCAGGAACTTGAACAGCCCATTAGAGAATATCTAAGGCTATCAAGTAAAACCATTAAAAGTCTCATCCAAAGTGAGTATGACATTTTATCAGCTGAATACACCGCTCGGGAGACGACTTTCAATGAAGCTCTCTAGGAATACAGCGTCAAGGTCGCCAAAGAAAAAGCTTTCTTGGCTGAAGCTAAGCCCCAATTAGAGATCCAGAAAGAAGCCTATGACACTTCAAATATAAGAATCCATCAACAGAATGATAGAATTCATGAAGTCGACGCTGAATTGGCTCGCTTGAAGGCGGAGAGGGAGTAGTTGATTGTAGCTCGAGACCAGCATCTGACACAGAGCTCAATATTGGAGGAGCAAGTCTTCGATGTCGAAGCTACCATCAAAACCTTTGACGAAGCCAAGGATAAGATGATAGCTACTGTCGTCGACTTCTCTCATATTTGTACTCCAGAAGCTCGGCATACTTTAGCTACTACAACTGTGATGAACTTTTGCGGGAAACGTCTGGCGGAGCTACAAAAACTGCTAGAAGACGTATCGGCGCCGCCTTAGGCAAATAAAAAGCTTTTTTACTCTTCTTTCTGTTCATCAATAAAGAATTCTATATTCTTCTGTCTTTCTGTAATATTTTTAAGACATGAATGAAATATTTTGTTTTGTGACCCTATCATTTATTTTAACTTTAAACAATAGGTATGAGATAGAAAGCACTTATCAGAGGTAATATGGACATGATAAGTCTTCTAAACTCAAAATTTATGTCTATCTAGAGGTAATGTGGACATGATAGATAATGAATCTCTTTTTCTATATAGCATATACAATACTATCAGAGGTAATATGAACGTGCAGATCGTAACAACTCAAAGAAAAATAGATTAATATCAATTCAGAGGCCATAGGGACATGATAGATAGGAAAAGAAGTAGACTTAATATTTATTCAGAGGTCGCGAGAACATAATAAATAACAAATCTCCTTTTTTTTAATCAGCTGGTAAGATAGAAGATCAAAAAGTCTCTTTTTAACAAGACAAATAACCAGCTTAACCAAACATTGGTAGTTGGGAAAATAAAGAATAAATTCAGACATAATATTTCTTCAAGAATTTGCCATTAATTGGCCTCATGAGAAAATCTCCATTAGGTTTAGACAACCTATAGGCACCATTAGAGAATACCGTCTCGACGACATAAGGTCATTCCCATTTCACCGACTTTAAATACCCTCTCTTTAACTTTACGATTGAAAGCTCGAGATATGCGGGCTTGATAAAATTCAATGTGCTGTTGCGCTTGAAGACGCTTTTCGTCTAGACCTTCAAGTTCTTGAAGTCTCAACCGATCATTATTCTCTGTAGTTAGCTCATTTGTAATAGCTATTCTAAGAGATGGAATCTGGATTTCCAGTGGAAGAACAGCCTCACATCCATAAACTAGTGAGAATGGTGTAAAACCAGTAGGAGTTCGGACTGTCGTTCGGTATGCCCATAAACATTCTCCAAGTTTCTCATTCCAATTCCGTTTATTAGAAGAGACAAACTTTTTGAGAAGTTTAATGATTGTAGTTAAAAGCTTTGGCTAAACCATTAGCAGCTGGATTATAAGCCGTAGAAGCCAGATTTTGGATCCGATTCTTATCACAGAATCGATAAAATGCCTGACTGGCAAATTGTGGTCCATTATCATGGATTATCCTTCGGGGGATCCTAAAACGATAAATAATATGGTGTTTGATGAAACTGACCACATTAGATGTTTTTACTTCAACAAGAGGAATCGCTTCCACCCACTTAGAAAAGTAATCAGTTATAGCCAAGATAAACCGATGTCCCTTGACAGAAGGAGGGTTAATCAGACCAATAATATCCATGTCCCAAGCTTCGAAGGGCCAATAAGCTGCTGTAGGATGTAAAAATTCTGATGGTTGATGAATAAAATTAGCATGAATCTGACATACTTTACAACGAAGGGCCAATAAGCACCGCAGACACCATCATGAGCTTCACGGAGTATTTGTTTAGCTTCACTCTCAGAGAGACAACACAGCAAAAGTCCGTCATATGAACGACGATATAACATATGTAAGAAAGAATCATAGTAGAATCGAAATGATCTTCTCTTACTTGATGCAGCTTCTTTTGGATCTTCAAGTAAAATCCCATGAACCGCATAATCAATGAATGGACTTCTCCAATCCTTTTGTTGAGAACTTGATTCTGTAGTATAATTATACTCGATATGCAAATTATTCTTGACACAGAATAAGTCTCGATCCAACAAAGTAATGGTATTTTGTCTTCTAATAGGAACAGCTAAGTCTGCGGCTAAACTAGCAAGAGAATCAGCTTCCAAATTTTGAGAATGTGGTACGAACTCGATGAAGAATCCTTTGAATGAAAGGACCAATTCGATTACCACTTGATGATAAGGGATGAGGTCAGGATTTCTGACTTCATATGTCCCTCTGACCTGATTAACAATCAGTTGAGAATCTTCATAAGCTTCTAGGAACTCAATGTCCAATTGTTTTGCTACTTGGAGACCAATTAGCAGAGTATTATATTCTGCCACATTGTTGGAACATGGCTCATTGAGAGAATAAGCACGATATATGACCATTTTATCAGGAGAGACCAATACAATGCCTACCCCGGAGACAATATTACCTTTAGGTCCAACCCGTGATGCTCCATCAAAATATAGTTGTCGAATGTCATCCTTTAAAGTCATGTTGCAATCCACGACTTTATCTGGAATATCCTCATATAACTTAGAAGTTTTAGGTATATAGTGAGCTGCTAAGAAATCAGCTAATGCTTGACCCTTCACTGATTTTTGAGGTACATAGACCATATCATAAGGAGTAAGCAACATCGCCCAGGTGGCTAACCTGGAATTGAGGATGCTTGGTTTTCTTATCAACACCCGAATAGGATTTATTCTGGAGATGACATGAATAGTCTGTCCTGATACATAATGTTGTGTCTTTTGAACAACAAAAACCAAGACCAAACATTTTTTCTCCACAGGAGTATACCTGTGTTCAGCTCCGACTATCATTCGGAAAAGATAATAAATTGCTTGTTCATGGCCTTTATCACTTTTCTGTGCAAGAAGAGCACCAATAAAATGATCTAAGGCTCTAACATATAACAAAAATGGTCTTCCTAATATTGGAGGTACCAGAACAGGTGGATTTGTAAGGTATTGCTTGATATCATTGAAGGCTTTCTGACATGCTTCATCCCAAACAAATGATACACCTTTCTTTAATAGCCGAGAGAAAGGTTGACATCTCCCAGAAAGATTAGATATAAATCTCCTGATATAAGAAATACGACCTTGAAAGCCACGTAGTTCTTTTAGATTGCGTGGAGGACGCATTTCAAGAATTGCTTTGATTTTATCAGGATCAACATGGATACCTTACGAAGTAATGACAAATCCCAAAAACTTGCCACTAGAAACCCCTAAGAAAGACTTAGTGGGATTCATTTTCAATTGATGTTGCCGCATCAACTCAAATACCGTCTTTAAGTCTTGAATATGATCATCTTTTGATCGACTTTTGACAGCAATATCATCTACATAACAATCAACTATTTTTCATAGATGTTCTTGAAATATGTTGCTCATAGCCCGCTGATACGTAGCACTGGTATTTTTCAGTCCAAACGGTCTAACCGTATAGCAATAGACTCCAAGGAGTGTACGAAAAGAGGTATGCTTTTCATCTCCTGGATGCATCTTAATTTGATTGTATTCTGAAAATCTGTCAATGAAAGACATGCGTTCAAAACCACATGTGTTGTCTATCATGACATCGGTAATCGGAAGTAAAAATTTGTCTTTCGGACAAGCTACATTAAGATCTCGAAAATCTATACAAACTCGAACTTTTTCATTCTTCTTCATAACAGGAACAATGTTGGCAACCCAATCTGGGTGTTGTTCTTCACGAGCAATGCCATATGTGATCAGCTTTTTGACTTCTGCTTCAATTGCGTGCATCATATCTGGTCGAAAATGCCGCTGCTGTTGTTTCACAGGCTTGGCATTAGGAAGAATATTGAGTTTATGAGTAGCTACTTTAGGATCTAGACCCGGCATATCCTCATAACCCCATGCAAAGATATCAATATATTCTTTAATCAGTTTTATCAACTCTTCCTTTTCATCTTCTGAAAGATTTTTACTGATGAATATCGGCTTAGACGTAGTTTTGTCTCCGACGTCAATCTGGACAATTTCATCTTCTGTAGGTGGTTGTCGCTGTTCAAAACGAAGCTCCCATTGAGTGTCCATTTGTTGTGTCCAAGGGTCATTTTTAAATGGCTCAGATTCACCATCAGTTTGAACCATGTTAACTGAGAATACACACTCAAATTCATCATAATAGTCTCCTCCAGAATATAAGGATTGTAAAAAACTTGAAGAACATTCTTCTTCTATATCTTCCTTGCACATGTAGGGTGTATCCGATTCGATGAATTGGATTTCTTTCGAATCTGAGGATTGTGAAGAACTGGAAGAAAATTCTTCTTGTATATCCTCATTAAACATATGGGACGGATCATATCCCAACCCATGCCGAGTTTTCTGGTAAAATAGATCACCACATAAGGGTAACCGTCTACCTTTGCCTTGATTGAGACCTTGCATAGTCTTCAAATCATATCCCATATTCTGGATAATCTTGAGAGATTGTTGACTATATTTGTTAATTCGGATTCTTCTTTTATCTTTATCTCTAAGATCATCTGTTTGAATAACAGGGATATTTCTAGCCAGACCAAACACAATTATATGCTTATTTTTTTCAGACGGAATCACGAAATAAGATTCTTCGTGACATCTATAAGTTACACAAGCTTGTGATGAAGCGGCTACAGGAAGAAGATAGGAAGAAGATGTTAGGAACCTTTGAGCATAAGGTCCTACATCGACATGAGGAGGAAAGGAATTTTCCTTATGGTCAATGTATAAGGTTTCCTCTGTATTTATGTTATTTTTATATTGTTGACTTTGATCATCAGAAGATAAAGTCATTCTTTCGATAAATTTGACAACCATATACTCCAAAAGGAAATCTTCATTGATATTAGAAAGTACAAAATGATCAATATTTACATCATTTACAAATTGACTACTATGCTTTGGATTGATCATTAACGGACCGTCATTCGTCTTCTGCGTAGGTTTGTCAAGGTTGATAATCAGTGGTGGTTCTGGATCATTCGTACGAGAAATACGTCCCTTGACATTGATCATAAGGGGTTGAACTTGGCTCTTGACTGGAATTTTCATAGATTCCTCAGACAAGGCTCGAGTTCTTCCTTTAACCTTGATCATCAGAGGTTGATCATTGACAGGTTGGGGTTGAATTCGTCCTTTGACTTTAATCTTTAAAGGTTGATCTTCTGGAGGATCTTCATTGAAAGATTGATCTTCCTCAGGCGATCGATCCTCAGCCATATCAGATATTTCTTTCACCTACTCCTGTTTGTAGAGTATTGAGTCAGAGAAATATGCTTCAACATCCTTAAAAGGATTGATATCTGCAAATTCGGTCTTCACAACCCCTTGAGAATCCACGTACTTGAAGCATTGGTGGAGAGTTGAAGGCACAATGTTATGCTCATGTATCCACGATCTTCCAAGGAGGATGTTGTAAGATACATCTGGGTTGATAACATAAAAGGTCGCCATAGTTCGAAGATCACCAATTTGAATCTTCAGACGAATCTTCCCCAGTGGTTTACTCTTTCCAGAGTTGAAGCAACTATTGTTGTAAGTCAAGTCACTAGTAGGAATCCTCAAAGGTCGTAGCATACTCTGAAGGATTATGCTAATAGAAGACCTAGGATCGATGTAAATCCTGTCAATTTCAGTAGATTCAATATACCCTGTGTCGCACAGAGGCCTGTCGTGCTTGTTATGCTTCAGCAGCATATCTTCTTGTGTGAAGGTAATGTTACGAATTGCTTCCATCACACTATGACATTGTGGACACGACACCGGTATATTATCAGGAGTCTTGAGTTGAGCTAAGCATGAGTCTGCTTGCAGCAAAGCTTCACTCAAAGTTTCGCAGCTTTCCTTAGAAAGGCGAAGCAACTCAAAGGTAGAAAGTCTAGCCGGAGTATTAGCTAGCTGAGCTAGAATATCAAATTTGTAGGGCTTCATCATTACCCCTTGATTTGAAGCAGACTTCAATGGGACGTCAAAGCGTACTGCTTTCTGTTTCCCTTTCTCAACCACAGACGATTTAGAAGGTCTTGCTTCAGCAGGAATAGGAAACAGTTGAACTGGTAATGTTTCAGCAACGTCCTCCACTTCTTAGAAAGATCTCTCATAATCTTTGTGGTACTCTTTCCCAGATCTTGTAACAGCAAAGGTTTCTTCTTCAGACTCAGGAGAATAAAGTACCATATTACAGGTTTTATTCTTCTTTCCCTTAGTCTTCTTTTTGTGAGAATTTTTATGAGGGACTTCAAATCCCAATCCAATAGTAGATTTTTGACTTTGAAGTTGTAAAGGAAGTCGCATTCCTTTATCATAGTTCAAACCTTCTGCCTTTTGAAAGTCATAGCCCATCTTTTTTATGAGATGGACTGATTGTTGACTATACATGTGAACGGGCAGCGGACTTTCAATAGATGGTTTAGCAGAAGAGGGAGGAATAGAGACCTGTGTAGCCACAGGAGGAATAGAAACCTCTGTAGCCACAGGAGAAAGAGGATTCGAGATAGGAGGAAAAATCCCTACAGGTGCTTTCTCATAAGCAGCAAAGACTTGTTGTCCCTGTATAAGGGGACACTATTCATAGCTAACCACTGCTGATGAGAAAGTTTGAGTTTGATAGGAGAAACCAAACTTGGAGGGCATATATTCAAACCCCTCAGTCTATCCTCCAAAGGAATGCCATCCCAGAGATGATCCAAATCATCATGATCTGGAGTAATAACATGAGAAATTATGTTGTAGGTTTTGACTTTCTTACCTTTCTTGGATTTTAAAGTTTTACCTTCATCTTCCAGTTCAGGTACTAAGTCATGATGTACCCACATGATTTCACCATTTTTTAATGTGAGAGGTAATAATCCTTCGTTTTGATCTCGAGCAGGGGGGAGATTCACAATCTTCATAGTTGCCTTAGGAATTGGGACAATCCCATCTGGAACTTGCTGTGGAGAAAAACCTCCAAATTGAAGAGAAATCATGTTAGTTGTGACCGTATGCTCATCATTGGTTAAAGCGATGGCATTGGCATTTATCAACTCTTGGATTTTCTTCTTTAAGACATAGCAAGCCTTGGTAGGATGATTTATGTATCTATGATAGATACAATATTTAGGATTGTCAGTCAGATTCACCTCATTAGGCCTTTTTGACTCTGGAATATGGAGTTTGCCACTCTTTATAAGATATTAGAATATCCCTGGGATATCACTATCATCAAAAGAGTATTCTTCCTTTGGTTTGGAAGACTTCATATTATTTGGCGTCGTTTTGGGTTTTAAAAGATTAACTACTAGGGTTTCCTTCCCTTTTCCAGTACGATTGCCAAAATTATTACCAGAAGTGCCTTTCTTTCCTTTGTCTTCTGAAGCAAAGATCATCCCGTGTTCACGAGCCAACCTTCCATTGGTCTCGGTTGAAACTACTGCCATAATGAACGAGGCCCAATCTGTGAATTGAGAGCCCGTAAAGACAACAATAGTTGGGCACAAATTCATTTTGCATGTATCAATCAATGCTGAATCTGGCATACCCGGAGGCATTTTCAAAGTTGCCTGTTGGAAACGTTCGATAAACGTCCGAGTATCTTCCTTCTCTTTCTGTTTAATCTCTATTAAGGAGGACATATTCATGTCCATGCCTCCTTCATAGAAGCGGAAGAGAAATATTGCTTTAAACTCGTCAAAAGACGATATGCAATTATCGGGTAGAATGCGATACCAGTCATAAGCGGAACCCGTTAAACACCCAATGAAAACTCGAGTAAGAAGAGCATCATTCTTCTGCAAGTGCACAGTCATAATATCAAAATAATTGATATATTGACTGGAAGAAGCCTTTCCATCTAATAACACCATTGATTGTGGCTTGAATTTTGGAGGAAAGGGTACATCATTCCAATGAGGAGGATAAGGTTATTTAATCCCTAACCTCTGGAGTTGATCCTTGTGCTTCAGAACTTCAAACTGTGCTTTTAGCTCACGTACTGCTTGAATAGCTTCACTATTTTGAGGAAGCACATTCGATTGAATAGTTGCTGGATGTAACGTAACCCCTACCGGAGGTGGTACATCTTCTGGAATGATAGGATCTGGAGATGCAAAATTTTGATTGACAGCAGGCTCCTGACTAAGATTATTCAAAGGTATATCAACCCCTTGACTATCTTGAGTTTGTGCTACTACTTGCACCGGTGTTACTACTGCCAGCTGAGCAGTCTGCTGATTCATTATTATTTGATGCATACTTTGCATCATAGTAAGCATGTCCTTCAGCGACTGCTCAACTGCAGAGAGACGTTGTTCTGTATTAGCAGTTGACGTCTCCGGTTCATCTCCGATAGCATAGGATTCAACCTCCCTTGAACATACAGAGGGATTAATATAGAGGTATGAATCAACACTATCAGTTTCGGACTCCAAAGACTGGGTACCCCCAGCTTCTGAATCTGAAGTTTGCAACTGTCTTTGACTTCTTAAATGGGTATGCTGATATATCCCTTCAAAAGTATCAAGAAGTCGGTTGAACTGTTGCTGACCAGGAGTTTGAGACGAGTTACGTCTTGGACGTCGTCCTCTGTTGGTATAAGATGCCATGTTGACTGACGCATATGACAACTCATGTTCTTGATCATCAATTTGTTGCTGAGGCACATTGTAGCCTAACCGGTCAAAAACTGACCGTTTAGAAGTCGAACAGCAACATTTGATTACAATCTGGTGACACTCATAATGATGATTTTTTTTGGGGAGTATCACAGGAGATTTTCTGTCTTTACGCTTTTGTACAAGCAACTCGCGTAAATCAGAAGGAGTGGAAGAAGTAGTCTTCTTTATTATATTTGGGACAGAGAATCATTTACTCCCTTGTGTATAAAGAAGATTACTGGCTGCATTAGCAGAACCAAACTGGGCATTTTTACGCGCCTGGAGTTGTGTGCGTAAATCCTGAGATTTTTGTGCACAAAGGACTCCATCAGCATTACGCGTATTTTGAAGGTTTGGTACCTTACGTAAAGTAGTGTAAGAAGGCTGTTGGTGGAAAATCGAAGTTTTACCAGCAATAGAATTCATGTTTTTACGCTGCATGCGTGTAGGCAAATTCATTTTAGATGCAGAGGCATCATTGTGAATTTTATCTACTCTGTCATCGATAGGAGATTTAATTTTACGCGTAGAGCGCAAAACATGAGTATCTGCCACGTCACAGACGGGAGATTTTCCTTTATGCGTGGTGCGTAAAGTTTGGGTGTCTACCATGTCACAGACGGGATACTGGTTTTTACGCGCAGAGCGTAAAACTTGATTTTTACGCGCAGTGCATAAAACTTGATTTTTATGCGCAGAGCGTAAAACTTGAGAGTCTACCACGTCACTGACGGAAGACTGAATTTTATGCCCAGGGCGTATCACTGAAGTAGAGACTGCCTCGTCACAGATGGGAGCCTCCACAACAGGAGTAGGAATGATTCCTTTGCCTTCAGAGACAGCAGGAAGATCCGAGGAAGCTTTCGACTTAGGAATCCAAACTTTTTGTGCCTTCCGCGATTTTTGAACATTGGAGCAGCGAGTACTACCCCCAGTTCGGAGCATTTCTTCGTAAGCAGTCTGGTCGAAGTACACAACCAGAGTCTTCTTTGTCGATCCGACCGACACATCATCATATTGAGCAATTGCCTTCTCGTCAGATGAGAAGGTCGTCCCCAGCAGAGTCGCCATTTTCTTTCACTTAACAAAATGCCTAAAAATTGGCTTTTGAAAGAAAACTAGAAAAAGTACAAAAGTACAAATTGTTTTGGGAAGTATTGCTATGGAAGTCTGATCTGAGAGCGATTACTTTGTTCCTTGGACCATACGATGATGATGAAGAAAACTGCTTAAAGAAGACGAACAATCGGAAGAACTAAGTCACCAGAAAGGTATCGAGCAACGGCACTGATGGCACAGTCGAATGCTTTCCTGCTTTGCTTCACCCTGTTTTTGAGAAAAAGTTGAAGAAATGCTTCTGGGAATATCACTCTGAAAGTATGAGTTTTCTCAGAATCTCCTCTCCTGTCTCCCTTCTGTTGATCCCTTGATATTTAAAAATAAGCCTATTTATAGAATAGATCCTCTGTGCGTAAAAAGCAACAAAGTTTAGTAACTATTACCCATGATGAGAGTCAACCTTTATGCCCGATCTTTTCTGGCTACAGGAGAACGTGGTTTGCTTACGTGGCTTTCATGCCTCACTTATTGAGGAACGTGTGTACGTGCTCTCCTCATTTTGTTGAAGTAGTGGGACACGTGTCACCATGCGTAGAGATCAAAACTCTACATGGGACACGTGTCAACACGCGTACCCAAAATATACTTCCTGCATAAAGTAGCAGACTGGGCGTAAAATAGTCCAAAATAAACTTCCCGCGTAAAGTGTCTAAAAATAGCCTTGAGCGTAAAATTAGCTCAAATAAACTTTACGCACACAACAGCCTTGAGCGTAAAAAGCTCGAATAGCTTTCGTGCGTAAAAGAAGCAATCTCTTGAGCATAAAGTTATCCCATCTGCACACTAAACGACAGTGTTGGGTTTGGTGTAAATCAAATCTTCTCGGCTTTTGTGCTGTCCGCTATCAGAAAATTATTATGTCAGAATCAGTATCACGTAAGTTAAATGCAATGATTCGACAGCCTGTCCTTCGCGTAAAAGCTCAGTGAATAGCTCTCACGTAAAGCAGCTCGCGTAAAGTTGTACTCTGTTTGATCTCAGCGTAAAGTCTGAATCTGACTCAGTTTGAATTAAGTAAAGCTCTCAACTTCTTTGACTTGGTCTATGAAGTACCTTTTACGCTCCTACAACAGCCCTACCTTGAATGGAATGAAATGAGCAGACTTCGTCAGTCTGTCTACGATAACCCAAATAGCATCCGTGCCACTTGGCGTACGCGGTAAACCAGAGACGAAGTCCATGGCGATGTGCTCCCACTTCCATTCCGAAATAGGTAAAGGCTGGAGTAATCCTGCTGGTCTCTGGCACTCTGCCTTGACTTGCTGGCACACAGGGCATCTGGAAATAAATATGGCAACCTCTCATTTCATCCCATATCACCAGACATACTCCCGCAGATCCTTATATATCTTAGTAGATCCAGGATGAATAGAATACTGCGACTGATGGGCCTCCTGTATCACCTCCTCCCGTAAATCCTTGGACACACACAACTGGTTCCCGTGCCTCAGGGATCCATCATTTGTAATAGTGAAGTCGTCGAGTAATCCTGCCTCTGCCTGGCCTTTGAGACATCGGAGTCCCTCATCTAGAAACTGGGCCTCCTTGATCTTCTCTATCAGTCCTAACTGTATCTTTATGTGCATCAGCTGTCCTCCAACTCCGGAAAGAACAATCTCGATCCCCAAACACTCAAGATCCTCCAAAAGATGCAGATATATAGTGAGAAACTTAGCAACAGGATATCGACTGAGAGCGTCTGCTACCACATTCGCCTTCCCAGGGTGATGTTACAGATTGATGTTGAAATCCTTCATGAGTTTTAGCCATCTGCGCTGCCTCATATTCAGCTCATTCTGAGTAAAAACATACTTCAGGCTTTTGTGGTCCGTGAAGATGTTCACTCTCTCTCCATACAAGTAGTGCTTCCACAGTTTCAAGGCAAAAATGACTGCTGCAAGCTCCAAGTCATGTGTAGGATAATTCTTCTCATGAGGCCTCAACTGTCTAGAAGCATAAGTAATGACCCTCTTGTTCTGCTCAAGCACACATCCCAAGCCCTTCCCTGATGCATCGCTGTAGATGACGAACCCTCCAGATCCTGATGGTAAAGCTAAAACTAGCACTGTAGTGAGTCTTTTCTTCAATTCTTCAAATGCTGACTGGCAGGCATCGTTCCAGATGAACTCCTCGTCCTTCCGCGTAAGCTTGGTCATTGGCTCTGCTATCTTGGAAAATTTTTTTACGAACTTCCGGTAGTATCCTGCTAGACCCAGGAAACTACGAATCTCAGCTACTGACTTGGGAGGTGCCCATGCTTCCACTGCTTCAATCTTCTTGGGATCAACATAAATCCCCTCTCCAGTCACCACATGCCCTAAGAACTCCACTCTGTCCAAGAAGAACTCGCACTTTAAGAGCTTCCTGTACAGCTTCTCCTTTCGCAGAATCTCCAATATGATCCGCAGGTGCTCCACATGCTCCTCCTTAGTCTTCGAATATATCAAGATGTCGTCAATAAAGACTACGACAAACTTGTCTAGATACTTATAAAAAACTTTATTCATCAAGTTCATAAACGCTGCTGGGGAATTGGTGAGTCCGAACGGCATCACCAAGAATTCATACTGGCCGTAACGGGTATTAAAAGCTGTCTTCGGAATATCCTGCTCCCGAACCTTCATCTGATGATATCGTGACCGAAGGTCAATCTTGGAAAAGACCTTCACCCCATGCAGCTGATCAAACAGCTCATCAATTTGTGATAATGGGTATTTATTCTTGATGGTGATGTTATTGAGTGTACGGTAATCGATACACATCCTCACAGTCCCATCCTTCTTGGGCACGAAGAGTACCAGTGCTCCCCATGGTGAAGCACTGGACCGAATAAAACACTTACCTTCCAACTCATCAATCTGGGCCTTCAACTCTGCAGCTTCCTTCGGGTTGATCTTGTAGCAATGTTGGGACTTCGGTACTGATCTGGGCACTAAGTCGATGCTGAACTCCACATCACGATCTGGCCGCAATCCTGGCAACTCCTCGGGGACGACGTCGAGAAACTCTGCAATCAGCGGATGCGGCAAATGCTGGTCTTCTATAACTGCTCCGAAGTAGACTCCCTTTGGCCTCTCTGCGATCCATCTTCTGACCTCGAACGACGGAACTCCATGCGGGCTGAAAGTAACCTTCCTTTCATGGCAGTCTATTACAGCAAACTGCTCGCTCATCCAGTCGATGCCAAGGACTACATCAAATTCGGGCAATAGCATCACTAGAAGTTGAGCCTTAAGTTCCCGCCCAGCTATAGTGATAGGGCAATCCACCATCTCACTAACTGGCACAACCCCTCCTCCTGTCATAATTCGACAGTTCCTCCTAGTGGGCTTGGGTGTGAAGCCGTATCTATGCAGAAACTCATATGATATAAAGCTATGTGTGGCTCCAGAATCAAACAATGTAATGGTAGGAAATAAATATATGACAATAGAACCTGTGATAACATCTGGAGCTGCATCCTCCTCCTCAACTGCGGCCATGATGTAAGCACGTCTCTACTGTGGTCTGCCCCTCTACTGCTTCTGATGCTGGGCAAATCTCTACTGCTGAGGTGGTAGAACTGGTCCTCCTTTCTGGGGTGCAGCAGACAGTGCTCTGGGTGGTGCAGGTGGTGGTCCTCCAACTCCTCAGGGTCCTCGTGCTAGTCTGGCTGTGGCCTGCTGACAGTCCCTCATCTGATGTGCGTCTGACCCGCAGAATAGACAAAGTCCGAGCCTCTTGCGACAAACCTCCACGTGATGTCCTGGCCGATGACAGTATGTGCAAGTGACCTCCTGCTGTCTCTGATGCTGAACGGTTGGAACTTTGGCAGGGCGATGCTGAACTGTTGTCTGCTGAGGTGGACTCATCCAAGTCTGCATCTGCACCCTCTTCGTCGGTGTCTGATAACTGCTGCTGTCGATGTCCCTATCCCTCTTGGGCCTTGGGTCCATCTCCTTCTCTACAGCCTGAGCAATCTTGAGGATGCTCGAGTAAGTAGTCGCCTAGCTGATCACCACTGCGTGCCGCAGCTCTCTGGTGGGGCCCTTCTTGAACCTCCAAGCCCTCTCCTCCGGCGTGCCGACTAGGTTCTCTGCGAACCTGCTGAGTCGAGTGAACTCTGAAGTATACTCGGCTACTGTCATGGTCCCCTGTTGCAAAGCTTTGAACTGCATCCGAAGCTCGTCTTTCTCAATGTCAGAGAAAATCTTCTCCTTGAACAGAGTTTTGAAATCTGCCCAAAAAACCTGGGGTGCTGCTAACTGGGGCTCCTTGCGGTACCAGGCTCTGGCAAGGTCGAACAGTCGCATACTCGCCACCTCCACCTTCTGATAGTCCCTGGCGGTCCCCGGTCTTGGTGCTGCTGGTGCTGGAGGTGCTACCGGTGTTGGTGCTGTTGACTCCCGAGTCCTGAGTGCATCAACAACGGTCGCTCGGAACTGTGCTGCCTGGTGGTTCTGGGCCTCCATGAACTGCTGGAATATGGCCATCACCTGAGCGCCGTCAAACATCATCGTCGAGGGCAACGGAGGAAAGATAGGAGGCGGTGGCGGAAGATGATCTACTGGAGCGTCTAGTGCGGGCTGTTCCGAACTGCCTGCAACTCCCGGCTGATCCGCGGTCTTCCTCGTAGTGACCATCCTGCAATAGAAAGAAAACTTCGTTGATTGACAAACCCTAAAACCTAAAAATAAACCATGTTTTTATAATATCAATGCACCTGATAAACCTGATTTACCCTTAATTCCCGATTTTCCTATGCTGTGATCAAGTTTCCCTAGTGTAATCAAGTCCCCCAATAGTACGCTAATACCTATGTACCATTAGGATAGACCTGCATGGGCCACCACTAAAAATATGTCACAACCCGCTCCAGAATAATCGGATACGAGTTGGACACGCCCAGCCTTCGTCGTTAGACACGATGAAGTAAGCTGTACCAATATCTAGGGAAGTCTATAAATCCAGATAAGAATGAAAGTAAATCACAACATCTAATATATCGAATCCTAGAATCTCAAATACAAGTCTAAGAGTTATTACATTCCAGTAAATGTAAAATATACTGATGTCTCCAGTACAAGTCCAGATAAAACTAAAAAAAGAAAATACTAGGCTTCCTCAGCCACTAAGTCCTGGGCAACATCAACCGGCTCATAGGTGCCTCCAGGCTCCTACCCGTAATAAGTATCACAGATATCCTCCAGCTCACCTGCAACATATCCTAGTCAGGAGCGGAGCTAAGTATATCCAAGGAAATGAACATGAACATCATGGTATGAACAAGAATACATAAAATATATAGAAGGTACGAGAAATAAGAATAAGACATGAAACCTGAATATGAATACTGAAAATAAATACAGGGAACATGAAATGAGTCCTGAACATGAAGTACAACATGAATCCTGAAGTGTGCAATATATCGAAATACATCCAGAGTGTGTGATCGGCTTGGATAGATTCAGGGAACATGAAATGGTACAGCTTCGTTCCCGCGTGCACGATGCGGGGCCTAAGTTATTCACATGAATAGTAACTCAGGTTTGATCACACATCTGTAGTATTTCCCCTCCCAGACACAAGTAATACTAAAGGAAACATGATACAAGACAATCTCGTGATATATCGTGTCAACAAGAAGATACAAGAATGAATATACAAGACATGGAGAAATGGACAAATCCGAGGAGTATACTTGCCTTGCTCAGGGTGATCAAGTGTGGGATGTACAGCTGGATATCCTCCTGTTTATAATTTACAATTTGATAAGTTGACAATTTGAGGTAGATATTTCTAGTCTAGAAAAGGTCACTAAACATAATCCCTGGTTTTAAACTAGCTAACACTAAACCTACCTTTATATATGAAGTAACATAATATCTACACATAACTTAAATCATGAAGCAATCTATCACCATTCCTATATTTGTACTTTATTAATATTTTAAGTATACTAAGACAGTGAACTTGAAACCAAAGTTCAATTGGTTCAATTCACAAGTTCAGAGTCTATCCTGTCCACTTAAAACATTAATATACAATGCAAATAGTCATAGGAAAGCACTGAAAATTACATAAACAAAGGTAGTCTAGAAAAGTAATAAACTGATCAAGATATAGAGGTATCCATACTCTAATATGAACTATATACATAAGTACCTAGCTAACAGGGAGTTGACAGTCCACAATGATTCTCAGTCCTGCACAGGACTGCTACTCATAAGTCCTCTCAAATGTGCATTGCACATGAACACTAGTCCTAGCAGATAACTAAATAACCACTACAAGTATTTAGCTACTACATGTATTCAGTTGCTCAGGTTGTTGTGATAAGCCCAGGTGATCAGTCCTCTAACATGCTCACCATATCAGTCCATAACAGGACTCACGTGTTTTAGTCCTTATCAGGACATACACATATCAGTCTAGTTATGGACTGACACCAACTATCCTGGGCATAACAGTCTCCATGTTGCACTGAGCTTAGCCTATCTATGCATTCAGTGATGAAAACTCAGCTACTACACTCTAATGAAAACCCTCAGTCCTCTCTAAACCATACTCAGAGGAGCTAAGATGGGTTACAGATCCTGCAATTAGTCTTAACCTGAGATATCAACACAACTTGCAAGAAACTTACCAAACTCAGCTTTCCTATCCAACAGTCGAATACAATTCATGCTTGATTGCTCAATAGAGTATTCCCAATATGCTGTTCAATAGGAAAGTGGCCTAAATCAAACATCTGCAGACATTTCTTAGTGGTGTCATGATCTCAGGTCATGCCTCATTTCCAGATTCCTATTCCTAGAAGCTTTATCAGCTGAATTTTAGAACAACCACAAAAAGGCCAGTCCTGAACATGACTGATACAATCAGTCCCTGTTCAGGACTGGTACAATCAGTCCCTTTTCAGGCTTCCCATTCGATAACACTAATATAAATCCTTACTGAAACCTATATACAATGGAAGGTATAAACTGTAATCTGCATCTAAAGAATGATGCTATCCTGAAATCAAATTTAAACCCCACTGACTTGTTACGGACAGACTTAAATGCCCCAAAGTATCAGTAGGATACCTGCTGCTCTATTTCCTCTAATAATGCCATTCATTATATTAACCTTTCCTATAAAATCAATTAGGCTCACTAATGTATACTGCTAGATCACAATCACATGTAATGTAGAGACTCACTTATGCAAATTGTTAGCAATATGTATTTCGAGAAATGTATACACAATTCCAATTTGGGCAAATTATATAACCATCAACTATCATTCTCTAATCAAGCTGTCCCTCTATAACCTCCATGACCAGAGCATTGAGTTAACAAGATTACAGTCATGCATATGTTGCTGTCCACAAAATTACCTAAGCTCTATTACTGGAACCAAATTGTAAGGATTAAAGAGTAATAATTATTCAAGAAAATCTGTCCTGTGATTGCTCAGTATCAATAACCTGATACTGCAACCTAGGTAACTCAGTATGTGTATTCAAAGCTAACTCATCACTCCCAAGCCTCCCCAAACAGTTAAACAACCGAACGTTCACAGCAAGGAGGAAATAAAAGTATACCTGAGATGTATCACGATGTGTCCTCACCAACAGGAGTCAGACACGATGTTAAAGAATATGCAGGGTCTCAAGAAGATCCAAACTCTGCAAGCATAAAATCAAACAAGTCTCGATCACTCAAGAACATAGGAGTTCAGGGATTTGAATTTATCTGTGGAAAACCGAAGATCAAATTCTCACCACTCATCTATGATTTGATCTCCGATTGCAACCAAACTTTACTTGAAATGAGATCGAGCTAGTCTCTCAATCTGATTGCTCAAGAAATTCAAATAAACTTGATTCGTGATCATAGGAAATATCAAATCAAAAGATAGGAAAAACAACACTCACCAATCATCCACGTTTGGATCGAAAGGAAAAAAATACTAATCAATCAATTAAATCTCCCGATCGATTCTTCTCCACTGCTATTTGCACAACCAACTCCTTTACGAGGAGACATGGATTCAAAAGTAGGAAATCAAAAGTCGATCAAACATACCAAAGAATTGTAGTTGATCAACTCTTTGACGAAGACGATCAGATGTTCTTCACAGTCCAGATCTGATTGAAGCAGTAGATAGACGCCGAGTACTTCGAAGAAACGCCAGAGATTGCCTTGCCGTTCGAAGCTACGTCCAGTGGTTCGTCGGTGGATCAATGTACGAACAATCGAATGAAGAAGGCTCAGCATCCTAACTCCATGCTGTGCTCAAACGCCATGGCCGCCTGGTGATTGAGCTCGGAAAGAAGAATGATTAAATAGAGGGAAATATCGATAGAATAGTTGTGGAATCAATTAGTGAGAGGCCATCCTATACTTATAGGTGGTTGAAAACTTGGGGTCCCCCCTCAGCCAGCTAGATTAGAGTGAGAAAGTTTTGGAAACGGTTAGGAGGAATTCAAATTCTCTCCGTAGCTAAGCAATTAGGGAAAAAGAAATGGCTGAGCCTAAATATAATTTAGAAGAGAAAGAATGGGCAGAGCCTAAATAAAAGCTTTTGGGCCAAGAAGGCCCAACAGCACTAGGCCTAGGGAAAAATGCTAAAGTCACTTAAATTTGTGAAGAAAATAATTCAAGGGAAATTTAAAATATTATTAAAATTTGGGAGGTGGGGTTACAAATTCCCTTCATAAATCAAAATATCCTTTGTGTGATAAAAAAAAACTTATTTTCTAACTAAAAATATTTAAAACCAAATAAAATAAATAAAAAATTCCAAAAACTGGGAAGTGGAGTTACAAATCTACCCACCTTAGAAAAATCTCATCATCGAAATTTCAAAGGACACGATTAGGTACGACTAAGAATATAATCAAGAAAAGAAATTTCGATCGATATAAGACAATTGAGAGGATGATATGATTCATGATCAAATTAGTCAAGCGTAATCGCGGATAAAAAACTAAAATAATAAAATAATAAACAAAAGAAAAATGCGATTTAGCACAATCAAAATATATTATGATTGAGTCAAGATCAAATTTGTTTAAGGATGATCAAAGAAATCGGTTTAGCACGATCAATTGTTTAGGCACGATCAAAATATTTATTTGTTTGGCACGATTAACTTGATTAACTATTTAAGCAAAAACTATTTAGGTACGATTACAGAGTCAAATCTAGAAAATATACGAATTGACTCGATCAAAATATAATAAAATTAGTCTAGTCGCGATCGAAATTGTTTAAGAATGGTCAAATCAAAACCGTTTTGATACGATTAACTATTTATCCATAATCATTTATGTACGAGCTTTAGAACCAAGATCTAGATACATTTAGGAATCTAGTGGAAGGAAATCAAAATAGGTTTAAAAAATGACGATTTGAAAATAGAAGGATAAGAAAGAAATGAAGAACAACCAGTTTATTGAGAAGCTGATAACTAGAAATAAGGCACATATCACTTTGGAAAGTTAATAGTCATATGCTAATAAAAGACATAGCCTCCGTGGTATTCGATAATCGTAAGCATATCCGAAGTCACTTTACCAAAAATTTATGCCCCGCCAGTGTACATCTGGTTGCAATAAACTCTTGTTTCCATGACTCAAGTAAGGATACGACATCAAATACTCTATCAACTATATCCGATATTGACGTAATAACTCAAAGATGAGATTAGACAACCAAGACATAGTTTTAATAATATATGAAAACCCATGCATACTTAAAATTACTTCAACTCAGGGGTCCTGTCTCGCTAGTGCACTGCTGGCTGCAGTGAACCCGTAGTCTCGATAATTCAAATAAATGACGATAATGTGCTTCTGTCTTGCCATTGTAAGTCAACAAATATTCTTCCAACTATGTCCATATGAATTCAAAGGATCTTCTAAAAATTCAAACAAGTCGATTATGATAGAAAAAGTATAATTATCTGTCCCTGAAGTGAAAGCATCAATTTTGGAAATCAAACGGTCGATTAGGAAAAAATGATCGAAGGCAAGAGAAATATAAATTTTAATTTCAATTTCTCTAATATTCGAAGATCGAGGGGAAAACATATATATCTTGAATTTTAACAAAATTCAACTCAGAATAAATATATGGATAAATGGATCATGTTAGGCTCAAAAGTCAATAAATGAAATAGAATGTTGACTTTGAAAAAATAATTGCTTATGGAAATAAATAAGTAATAGTGCCTAGGCAAGAAAGTTAATTCAAACAGATTCCAAGGTGATCAAGATATGAGAAGTGTAAGTATCTGTCCTTCAAGTATCAATTTTGAAAGTAAAACGATCGATTAGGGAGAAATGACTGAAGATGAGAAGTATAAACATTCTAATTTCTATCAAAAGTAAATCGAGATTAACATACATGTAATTGAATCAAAAATTATAAAATAATTCCTTACCGCAAGATGGAAATAAATAAGCCATTCGGACTTAAGATATGAGAATGATATCTAAAGAGGGCAAAAAAGAAAATTTGAACAATTAAGGCTTGAATTCGAGGAAGACATAATTTACCAAGCGAATAGTCTACCCACCTTAGGTCATACCATCGTATTAAAATAGTGCATCCTTCTATGTAAGTCATCCAATAGGGTTTATAGTTCAATGAATACTTAGCTACGTCATATGGCCTATTTAGCAACCTTAACTACCCGAGAGTCAAATTGAATAAGGGACTCCTAGGTCTAGACATTTCCTAAACTCAAGTCAATCCTAATTGTGAATGAGCACTTCCTAGTCGCAGGCTCGCAATAGTATGACTATCATAAGTACTACAACGAGTTCGTACAATTTACGAAAATTGACCTGCATGGGCCACCAAAAAAAACTTGTCATGACCGGCACCTGCTTTTCGGGATGCGAGTGCGTATGCAAGTCTAGCCTATGCCTCGGTATCGACGGTAGTACGCTGTTTAGGCTGCAATAAACAATGCTCATAAAAATCTCTTTATTTGCTCATTCACAAAACTAACCAATTTTACAATATTCAAAAGTTTTATATTTGAAGGAAAAATACAAAATCTCTCACATATTGAAAATGACTACAACACATTTATCTAACTAATCTCTAGATTTTGGCCTTCAAGTACACCTGTATCCCCCTAATGCTAAGAGTAGTCGCGACTAAACTGGAAAAAATAGATTTTAGTCAGGAATGGAATAAGTACATTCTAACAACAGTTCTAATAATTGACAAAGTCTATAAAGCAATAAGTAGTAATAAAATACACGGTGAACAGATAAGCATAGAAACATGGAACTGAACACAGAGTAAAGAATGGTAATAATGACAAGAACAATACTAAAGCTGATAAGATATGCAACCGGCCATGTATAAAGTAGAACCAGAAACTGCACCTATCTAGTGTGTTGAAATACTACTTTCGACATGTAAACGACTAGGGATAAGATTTGGCTAACCACACGTGTCATGTACGGCTGCTATCAGTCACGTTTAGACCAATAGAATGTTTCTGGATATATTTACTTGTCTACTAATGTATTTTTCTACCCGACAAGTACTAATTGATTCAAACAGATCAAGAATATGGTAATACATTAGTTAGTCATGAATGTAGAAGCATGAAAAATCTCAGTTGATGACATCCCTTCGCTACAAAGCGGATGATACAAAGGCTCAATGTAAGTGCTAAAAAGACAAAACAGAGGATATAGAAAGTGGTCCCTTATGTATCACGTCTACCAAAGTCTAGTACAGACACATCGAGACTACACAAAAAGGACTAATTCTGTTCATCTACAAAGGATCTGGTACATATTCGACAGAGCCTAAAAGGGTCCGTAAGGGATTTGGTCTTCGTCAAAGCGCAGCCCTTCTTCTTCATGCCAGAAGATTGACCTCCTTCGACGAGTATTATGACCTTTTTATGGACGCAAGCCTCCCAGAAGCATATCAGCCACTCGGCCAAAGCAAGCAGCTTCCTGAAGCAGTCATCAGCCCAAGCCTTCAAAGAGCACAGTAGGTCGTCAGGACCTCGAAGATCCCTCAGACGTCGCCCAGAGTTGAACTCCCTAAGGAAGAAATTTACATACTCCTTAAGGGCAATGATGGCTTCTTCTATACAGAGTTCTTCTATAAGAACATGGATCCTATGAACGAGAAAAGCCCAAACCGGCAGCCAACTTATACAAGGTTGATCGCCGCTCGAAGTTAAGTTTGGATCTCGCATGGTAGTGAAGGATGCCAAGAAGAAGTCAACGACTCTTCAGAGGAGAACTTTCCCTTTATAGGACCAAGAATGGCCCAGAGTGCACCCCACATAGCTGACGGTCAGAATTCCCGTATTAATGGGATAAACCTAAGACTCAACACGACGAGTGTCAGACTTAGACCCTTGAAATTTCCCATATTATGGTGGAAATTAAGAGGGAAGTCCTTAAATAGCGGGTATTTATCGTTCTTTCCTTCAGAAGCCAAAGTCTTCAAGCCAGAGACGCAGCTACTCGTATGCGCCAACCTTAGAAGCAAGATGGTGGTAGGCCCCGCCCTTTTATTTGCTTCAGAAACCAATGTCTTCACTCCAGAGGTGCAGCTACCTGCCTGTGTCAACCCCAGACATACAAGGGTGTTATACCCTTTCCTCCAAAGCCAATGCCTTCAAAGTTCAGAGGCACAGCTACTTACATGTGTTCACATGAGGCTCAGGATGGTGATATGCTCACACCATCTCCATTCCCATGACACAGTCATCTGCTCCGATCCAGAAGCTTAAGTCACTTCTCTACAAGAGACTTGGGAACTCCCACTGCAACCAATGCAAGTCATCCCGTCGCTCCAAAAGTACAGTAACCTCGCTAACCTGAAGCACAAGCCTACTCGTCGCCTACAGCACAATGACTCTGTTACTCTGAAATACAGCTTCATCGTTGCTTTAAATGCACAGAAGTCTTGTCGGTATTCGAAGCCAAGTCCACTCGTCGCCTAAAAGCACAGAGGCTCCGTCATCTCCAGAAGCACGGTCTGCTCGTCGCTCCAGAAACACAATAATACTTAGTCCTTACCAGAGGCACAGGAAGTATGGGTCCACCCCAAATGGTTTGTTTAAACCGCCTCTGACAGAAAAGTTTAGGATTAAATCATGATTGATATCATATCAGATTGATCTAAATCTTAGACGAGGATCAAGTAGACTCCAAATCTAGAAAGAAATCCTAAGATTTACTCGGCTACATCCGAGCAAGCAAATCGGCACGCGCCATGTGTCACCTTCTTCGGTTATGTTGATGACCACCGGAGATCTCGATTGAGGAGAATCTCGATGTCTGCCACGTGTCAATGCCCAGAAACCTCCTTCAAACTCTAGGGATTCTGATGCATCGGTTGACAGCCTCAAACACAACAATCAGCGGCTTCAACGCAGGAAAGAGCGAACCTCTGGACAAAATTTGCCTGAAGTATCAGATTGGTGACCTTCATACTGAAGTAACTTGCTATGTCATCGATGCAGACATAAACTACAATATGCTGCTAGGACGACCATGGATCCATGAGTACATGATTGTCTCTTCCACCCTCTATCAGTACATGAAGTATGTAGCCAGCGATAAGACCATCAAAATAGAGTTTGCTGATATCGGTCCATTCCGAGGACTTGAAGCCTACTGTATGGATGCTGATCTGTACAAATCAGTCCCCTGGGATGACGATAGCAATGATGCTAATGACGAGACTTAGACAGCCTCAGAAAGTGCAGCAGCGATCGAAGAACCTTTAAAGGTTCGACTAAAAGGAAGGCCTCCCAAAGTATCAGCGTCTCTCGTTGTTAAGATTCAGGGCAGAGCTCCACCTTTGCCTCTAGTGACGATAGAAGATGGTCAGGAGCCGATACGAATAAGGCTATCCTGCAGGTCTCCAAGGCCAACCATGAAGGCGAAGGAGCATGCGACCATAGCCCCTTTAGTGGTTAAACTGAAAGGGAAGCGTCCTTCCCCTCCTCCCGCAACAGCTCTAGTCCTCACGGACGAAGAGCTAGAAGACTAAGTCTGTGCCAATACGAAAGCACACTCTCTCGATGATGTAATCCCTCGGGATAAGATATCCCACTTTATTAACAAGAAGTTGTCTTCGAACTACTCTGGTGCATGCTGGAACACCAAATATTTTTTTGACAACTCTCTACGCAAGCTATAGACACAGGTGACAACCGTCAACCATATGAGCCGAGTTATCCTTGGCCAGGGTGCCTACTTCGTACTTTCAGCTAGGAAAAAAAGAAGAGGAACCCATAATATTTGGTCGGTTGGAGCATTCGTAGCGAATAACTTTTGAAGACCCAGACCTCGACAGTGGCAAGATGCAGTTCTACCGCTACACTGCGCAGGCCAAAAACCTCATCCAGAAGATGGGTTATGACCTGAACAGCAACAAAGGACTCAATTATGGCAAGGGCCGATGTCTTCCTTTACGGATTCATGCTCCAAAGGGAAAAGCTCAAAACTATTACTAACGTACCCGTCGAGGGTTAGGGTACCTTATACCTACTTTCACCTCAGAAGACTCAGAGGAAGAAGTCATAAGGCACTCACACAGTTTTGGCTCCTCCACTTGGGACTCTGACACCAGCATCAGTCAAGTCTTTAAGAAGTTATTGTCTGCTAAAGTGGCCTATACAAGCTTAACTGTCGAAGATAATCAGTGCAGATGGTTACAAGAGTTAGAAGCGCTAGATGAAAAGTGCTTGCTCGTGCAGGAAAGGATCGAGCTTTACCAAGCCCTCATCTCTGGGGCCTTCAACAAAAAGGTCCGCGAAAGATCATACCAAGTGGGCGATCTCGTCTTGGCAATACGAAGACCGATGGTAATGACTCACAAGACGGCTGGGAAGTTCGAGCCCAAGTGGGAAGGACCGTTCGTCATAGAAACAGTATACTCCAACGATGCTTATCGGCTAGCTAAGCCTAATGGTGACTTGCTAATGATGCCCATCAACGGCAAGATTCTAAAAAAATATTATGTCTGAAGGCGGAACTAGCATAGGCGCCCACATCCCCTGAAAAGGGTGCCCACGAGTTTTGGTATGGGGATATCCCTCTCTCTCTAATATATTCTCTCAAGTAGATGAAGCACTTCATGTCCACATTACCTCTGAATTGCTCCTCTACACCTGGAAGATGCGGCTACCATATCTATATTACCTCTGAGTAGTCGTTCTTCTCGTATCAGTTCTATGGTTATTCCGGCGGTCTAGAAACTAGTTCACATCCATATTACCTCTGGATTATTGTTCTGTATCTCGACAAAGATTAAGCCTACCACGTCTATATTACCTCTGGTCAGGCAAATCTCTGGTGAACATTCCCTCTTTATGTTGAAGACAAAAGCAAAAGGGATAGGAAAGCTTCTATATATAAAAATATATGGCTACAAAGGCCTATTACAGACTCTTCGTAGTTACATACATAGAAGAAAATTACAGTATAAGCTCCCAATAGCACGGGCGAGACGGGGGCAGAGCCAATCTCTTCCTAGTTAAATGGAAGCCACCGCCCGAAGTAGCTACTGGCCCGAGCCGGGGAAGAAGACCAGCACATGACTCCCCTATCTCCCTTGTCACGACCCGCACCCAGTATAGGGGTACGAGAAGTGGTTACGTCCAGCCTACGCCGCAGTATCGACGGTAGAACGCTGTCCTAGGTCACATACATCTAACAGTTATAAGGTACCTGTACAGTATATATACTCCGAATAGAGGTGACAATATAAAGTACAACTCAATCACAACTAAGAAAGAAAATACGATAAGATAGATAAATGAAATCAACAGAATCCACAGATGATAAATACAAGATAAGAGAGAGAACTAATGTTTAAGATAAACAACTCCACAAATCCAGAATAACAAATCCCCAAATAAGTACAAGCGTATCCAACAAGACATGAAGATAAATAGATACTAGTCTAGCTAACTAGCCTAGACTACTGGGGTAATGTCCTCTGCAAGTGCTGGATCCTCCTGAGAGTCCAGCTCATAAGTATCATCTAGGCCTGCTCCGTAATAAGTGGAACACAGCTCCTCAAGGTCATTTATAATATTTCAACAGGTCCAGTCAGGACGGGAGCGAGCACAGTACATCTCACGCAGTTCATATCATGATAGAAATATAATACAGGCAATAGAGTAAGATACATAAAATATAAAAGAGAAGAATGTAAAGAAATATCTACTATAGGTAAAGAGCTACAGTGAACTAGTGATTTAGAGTACAAGATAGACATATGAACGGCTTGATAATAAAATGAGAGGTTGTACATGGCTACACTACTTTGGAAATGTTCACATGACTATTTCTACTCTTCCATCCCCAATCAATACACAAGCATCCGTTCAAGTTAGGTTATTGTAGATGATTTCACATGGGGGCCCATAAATGGGTGCACATGAATATAAACATGAGGGCTCCGTGAACATGAGAGTACATGAATCATGAGAGTGCACATAAATGGTGAAAGCACAGGAATATATGATGAAAGTGAAACGCACATGACATGATGTATCCGATGCTCCCGAGGGGGGATAACATCGTATGAAAAGATCCATATAGTACTAATCTGTGTTTCTATCGTGTCAGCCTCAAGTAAAGTAATCTAGAGCAAGAATATAGTCATAACAAGTATGAAACAGTCAGAGAATGTACTCGCCTGATATCCTGAGTGTCTGAATGAAATACTGCCTGAAGAGTGGTGTTTGGCTCCTATTCAGAACAATTTAAGTCACAACATATCCAAATTGGTAAAATAAACTGCTACGATGCATTCTACATGATGTTTGGGTCAATCTAGGCTAAAGTCAATCTTTGGTCAACTCTAGTCAACTACTCTAGTCAAACTAGGTCAACTAGGTCAAACCTAAACCAGACAAGTCTCACTAAGCCTAACCAGTCTATCCTAGCAAGCACACATCATTCAGAAGTCACACAAGTCTAACAATACCCTAACTCATGTGTATATATTCCATATATACAAACTTGCACATTAGGATACCCATAGGCTATACTGTAACGCCCCAGTCCCAAAATACTTAGGACTAGATACGTATCCATGCCAGCTGTATACATACGAAGTCTACTCCAATATATGGAAACTCGTATGTATACATAAGCTGTAAAATGCAGTAAGCCAAGAGTAATCTAATCTCATCCACAAATGAAGAATAAAAGATATCATATAATCAACTGTAATAAGTCTTTGTACAATACATTGGGCGAAGACAAATCCACTACCAACAAGAAAGGAAAATATACATGGAAAAAGAAAAGATTTGACGGGAGTAGCAAAGAAAGATCTAAGACACATCATCTCCGAATGAATAGAGAAGATCGCGACCTCGACTAGAACACATACAATATCACAAAAGCACACACCTGGAGAGATAACCAGGTTCTCAGAGGGACGTAACAAGATACAGGAAGAACATAACACAAATACTGAATACAAAATATGCCACAAAGAAAATAACTGACAAGACAACAATAAGGTAATCTAACCGTACTATAGTGTTTATGCAGTTAAGAACAAACCTCCAACGTATGGGTATCTGGCTCAGTATCAGTAACTCAGGCATGGTCCCATCAGGATACCAGGGACCTCAATGTGTAATATTCCTCGAATGTCAGAGGCCAGCAGTATCAGTAATAGGAAAGTGCATAAGGACCCATACGTTAAGGAACTGTTCTTCCCACCCAATGTCTAACAGAGTCACATCCATGTCTCGTATACCTCTACTAACTGCTAAGTCTCCTAACGTGCCTCTATTAGCAGTTAGCCCTAACACATGCACATGGGGGATCAGCCCACACGCAAGGACCTCTACATGCTACTCGTCTCACACATCCTCGTGGTACAACTGTGTCAAGGCATATGTAATACACTACAAATAGTAGTCCCCAAACTCTAAGTTCATATGCAATCAAAGGATAGTTACAAAGTAACTAATAATCACTGAGCATATAGTAAATCAAGAATTGTATTAACTGGAAATAATGAACAGTCATATGTAAATAAATGCAGACTGAATGTAAACAGTATAATGGTAAGGTATCTTGCCTGATTCTGTGCTGTAAATATGAAATGTCGCTCCCGCGTCCACGCCTCCGGAACCCGACGCTCCTAGATAATTAATTAACTAAATTAGTCACTACTTATGAAACTTATGACACGACTTAAATAGTCAAAGTAATGTGTTAAAATTATATTCAATCTCTCGTGGAACCATTTAGATCCATACAATTACACACAGGTTCCACGAGACATCGAAACACAGTTTTAGGGTTTCTAACTTTTAATTAGTCGGTTATGCCCCTACTTCAATAACATAATTAAAAATCATAAAAATATTATTTAAACTAATTTTTTACAGATTTATCTCTGAAATTCCAGAATTTATATTTCTAATGACATTTACGACTGGTTGATTACTAAGTCAGCTAGTCTACCCGAAACTCGCCCGGAACATAGTTAATGACTCAAAATTGCTAAAATAACCAAAATATATTTTAAACAACAATAAAATACTTTATTTCATAGAATAATATCAAAGGTACAAGGGTTGAGTTATACTACAAGTTTGGGACATTCTAGGTCAGCCGGTTATCCGAAATTAGCTAGTTTTGACCTACAATTTTTTCGACCAGATTTGAGTTGCTTAAATTGTGGAAAAATATTTAAAAATCCTAATTTATGTATATGAACACACATAAAATTCAGTTTTAAAAATAGGCTCCAATAACTCATAGTTCCTTCACAATGGGGTTAATTTTGATCCTACCGACATATGAATATTATGCCTATATTTTATGAAATCTTTGTGGATGATTATACCGAACAAAATCCATCAAAGTATGATTTTTATAGAATTAATAACATATTTTCTACAGAATTTTAGCAAAGGTTTTTAGAAGAAAAGATTAGGGTTCTTACTAAAGATCCTTGCTAGAAAGGGTGA